>OU015742.1:201714581-201752380 GCA_907169655.1 Acomys percivali | reverse complement strand
CTATGGACAAAGGGTGGCACAGGGTGACAGTCCATCTATGGACAAAGGGTGGCACAGGGTGACAGTCCATCTATGGACAAAGGGTGGTACAGGGTGACAGCCCCATCCTCGCAGCACTCAGGATTTGCAGCATCTCTGGCTCCTGCTGGTGCTGACTAGACAGTCAGGCCCAGGTCACAGGGTACAGCAGCAGATCCCTCCAGTGGGGCCCTCCCCTTACTCTCCACCCACTCACTGGTCACACTACCCCAGATTTTCTGGGTGAATCCAATCACCGTCATTGGCCCCCTCAGATCTGGAGCCCTGTTCTCTCCCACCTCCCACCCTTGCTGAGTGTCTGACTTGCTTTGGTTTATCTGTGTGACTTCAGGTAGACTGAAGTCGGTGAAGGAGGTGCTGTGCTACTCGGGACCAGACTTGCAGAGGCTCACCAGGCTGCCCAGCCACGAAGTACAGTGCCTGCTGAGGGCAGCCTCTCTGCACCTTCGGGGAAGCCGCGTCCTCACAGGTGGGTGGGAAAGCCCAGGACTGTGTGGACATCCTACTCCGGAGGCTCCAGACTCTGAGGAATGACTGTAGCAGCCGCCCTGAGCCAGCGTGAGCCTCCCCTAGGATAGGTAGCCCAAGAGACTTTCCCAGAGCTCACAAAAAAATGGCCCATATCACAGCACTCAACAGTGGGGCCCGTGGCCTCAGCTCCTCAACAAAGCCCTCCTGGAGTGCCTGTACCCCAGAGGAGGCCCTCACAGTAAAAGACTAAGTTGGGGTCCCAGTGTGTGGTGAGGCAGCTGTGCGAGGCCGTGCCACTTGAGGATATGGCTTCCACATGATGGCTTAGCCTTACTGACATCTGCCTCACCCGAAGCCCTGCCCTCAGAGCTGTCACAGGGCACTGCCCTGGCTGCTGCTCAGTCTCTCTTCATCCTGAAGCTGTCCAGGCTGAGGGTACCCCGCCACATTCTGGAGCTTAGACTTCCTTTCTCTTTTCCTTCTTGACACAGGGTCTCTCTATGCAGTTCTGACTATCCTAGAATTTTGCATGTAGCTCAAGCTGGCCTCGAACTCATGGAGATACATCTGCCTCCAAGTGCTGTCATTAATTGTGTAGACCACTAAACCCAAAGTAAGTTTGGGTTTCTTCAGCAGCTTGTGCCCACCAGGGACGGGCCATGTCTTAGAGTGTGTGCATGGCGTCTTGGGAAGTGTGCATTGTACTCAGTTGCACAGCCAAGCGACCTGCCTTCTCCCCTTAGCACCCTGTCCTTGTGTGTGATGGCTTTGCCAGGCCTCCAGCCATGCTGCATCTGGAGCCAGCACTTCCTTAAAGGCCTCAGGCTCACTGGCCCTTAGCAGGCTGTGGGCAGGTAGCAGGCTATGGGCAGGGCACAGGAGGCTGGAAGCATAGCCTGACCCCATGCTCCCTGCAGCGCTGCACCTGTTCCAGCAGAGGGCGAGCTTCCCCGAGCAGCATCAACGACTGAGCCTGGGCTGCCCGGTCCTGGATCAGTTCCTGGGAGGCGGCTTGCCTCTGGAGGGCATCACTGGCCTGGCTGGCTGCAGCTCAGCAGGAAAGACCCAGCTGGCCCTACAGCTCTGCCTGACTGTGCAGTTCCCACAACAATATGGAGGCCTGGAGGCTGGTGAGTAGCTGCCCCTTCCTGAGGGGTAGGGGAGACAGTCTGAGACAGGTGGCACTCGGACCCCTGTCCAGCTCTGGGGGGGGGGGCTGCTTTGTCCTCACAGAGAGAGTGGCTGTCTCTTGGGTGGTTCTGTGATTGGCTTTCTTCTTCCAAGAGTGAGTGGGAGGCGAAGCTGCACTCAGACTGTCAGAAGGAAGCAGGGGGGCAGCTGGTACCACACCGCTGAGGCACCTCACCCCTGCCCAAGCCCACAGAACAGGAAGATTGGCAGAGAACATGGGGCGGTTTCCTTTTGGTTGGGGCCAGTGGTCTGAGCAGCATGTGGGCGGCTCTGACCCAGGGAGGCTCTGCCTAGGCCCTCCGTGGGCTACCGGGCACAGCTGGCAGAATTAGCCAGGCTCTGCCATTAGGGAGCAGGTCTGAGGACCCCTCCTAAGCTTCGTCCTGTCCTGCACCCGCTGGGGCCTCACCACAGTGCCCCTTCATGTTGGTTTCTGTCACAAAAGCAATGGCAGAAGGCTCGTTTCCCTCGTCCTCATCAGTGCCTGTCCTGGTGGTGGCAATGCCAGTGTTCCTGCCAGCTTCCTGAGGTCTGTGGCAGCGTGCCTCTGCTGTTCCTTCCTCCAAGACACTCGTTAGACCCAGAGCCCTTTCAATGCATCCTGCCTACTGAGTCTTAAGTCTTGCCATCCAGCTATGGTGCTGCATGCCTGTAACCCGGCCCTCAGGGGGTCGGGCAGGAAGATCAGTGCAAGCTGGAGGCCTGCCCGGCTCCACAGTGAGGCTGGCCTGTGGACTGAGACCCTGTTTTAGCAAAAATATTTAAGTATCCAGAAACTTGTCAGCTATGTTTCCCCCTTTGTGGATGATTGTTGCTTTGTTAACTGGGTCCTTTGAAACATGAACAGCGTTTGTCTCACGAAGCGCCTTTACCATCTGTGGTAAACTCTCATCTTTCTCCTGAGAGTTCTAGAACTAGGCATGTGGGTTCCAGCAGCCCCAGCACCATCTAAGGGAAAGTGGCTTCTCGGTTGAGGCACTGGCATCTTTGTTGAAAATCCACTGCTCACAAATCTACAGTCTCCTGCTAGTGGCCCAGCAGCTTATGGCACAGGCACTGTGTCCCACGTGACCCAGGTGCTCATGCCTATTCATCGCTCTTGTACTTACCACAGAGGCGCCAGCATCACCAAGTAGACAGCATCACCAAGTAGACAGAGGCAGGAGTCCGTCAGTTGTCTTGCATTGGAGGACCACGTCCCAAAACCCTTAATCAGGGTGATCCACCGTCCTGTCCCATCCTTCCTAGCCTACTGAGGAGAAGGCAGGGTGTCCAGGAGCAGGGGATTTGTGTGTTCAGGTGTCAGTACAGGGCTAGCCTGTGTTCCTAGAGACCAGCAAGGTAGCCACAGGTGGTAACTAGCTCTAGCCTGCTGCCCTTCTGGGACAGAGGTTGAGACAGGCAGAAGAGACTACATTTGGTTTGTGCAGCCATGGGGCCGTTTGTGGTTCTTGTATGCTCTGGGTGCTCTGGCTTCTCAGGGGCCGTCTACGTCTGCACAGAGGATGTCTTCCCCAGCAAGCGGCTGTGGCAGCTCATTGAACAGCAACCGCAGCTCCGGACAGACGTGCCTGGGGAGGTGATCCAGAAGATCAGGTTCAGCAACCACATCTTCGTTGAGCATGTAGCTGACGTGGTGAGTGCCTGTTTGTACTCACAAGTGGTCCGGTGACTCAGCCAGTGTCACCTGTGCAGGGGCCTGAAGTGTAGAGACCAGGCTCAACTGAGAATATCCTGGCAGGGTAAAGTCAGGACTGGAGATGTCAGGTGAAGGGTGCTTTCTAAAGCCACAGCAGGGAGCCTGCTGCCCCCAGGGAGCCTATGGGCCAGCCTCCAGGGCACACTCTCAATCACGGAGAGTCAACTCAAAAACTGGTCAAGCCAGACGTGGTGGCACACACCTTTAATCTCAGCACTTGGGAGGCAGAGGCCAGCCTGGCCAGGGCCAGACAGTGAGACCCCTTCCAAACCAACAAAAACCTCAGTACTCAAATTCTTACTTAAGTCTGCCCCTCTGTCCTGTCTTTAGACCAACACCGCTACTCCTTACCTGAAGACAGAGCAAACTGGCGGCTGGACGTTACCTGTCAGTCAACCCAGGAAAAAGTAGCCCTAGACATGTAGCAGTGGCGTCCTCGATGTGGGGGTCCTGAGAGCTGAAAAGCCAGGGCAGACCCCTCTCCTGGCCGATGTTCTCTGTTGACCCTGCCTGAGCCTGAGGCTAACCCACGGCCAGAAGAGAAGCTGGCCAGGCTGGGCTCAGTTCCAGCAGCTGGAAGCAGGGCCACGCCCATGACAATGTAGAGCTCTTGTCTGCAGGGATGGGGGACAAATGGGGACTCATTCAGGAGCTTGGAGAGGGGAATAAGCCTGTACCCCAAATAGAAATCTGGGTAGTGACTGGGGCACGGGAAGCACCCTCGGCACGCCCAGGGTTACAAGATCTGAGAGGACGGCAAGCTGACCCAGCCGACTCCCATGGCGTGCACACAGGTCACTCAGACATGATGATAAAAAATTTAATTTCTAAGTAATAGTTATGAACAAACTTTCATTCTGATAGGTGGTAAGGCATATAAAGTTTTAATTTTTAAAAATGTACAATAAAAATACATTATCACACACAACACAGAGAACTAAACACATGACAAGTGCCACAGAGAGGCCATAGAAGCAGCAGGAACCAGATGTGTCCTATTCCGGGTCCTCCCAGGGAGGGAACAGGGCCAGGTCGCCAAGTTTACTGAGAGTTACTCTCCAAGACCCTACTAGTGGTGTGGTTATTAGTGTGTGCTCCGCAGCACATGGGCAGGGGGACTAAGTTAGCACAGCGGGCTCATGGCCCAGGGCCCTCCCAGCCCCATCCTGGCCTTCACAGGGCCAGCTCTGGAGCCACGCTCAGCAGCAGCATCGTGGTGTTTAGAGCAAGCCAGGCACAGGTCACTGCAAGAGAAAGCCACGGGTCAGGCCAGGCCGGCACTGGGGGTGGTCAGTGTTGGCCTCTCTAGGGCTCAATGCCATAGGGCGTGGACAGAGAGCCTCCTCTCCTCTCTCGTGCCCAAGGAGAGCAATGTGGACCACACCTGCCCTCCCACCTCTCCTCGCCATCAGACCGAGCCGCAAGTGCTGGCTGCACTTGCCATCCCCGAGGTGCCCAGACCCTGGCTGAGGGGAAGTGCAGACACTCACGTTAGTGCTAGCGTCTTCTAGGCTGCTGCTGTCGTTTTCCACACAAAGAGGCTCTCCTGGGGATACCCTAGAGAGAAGTACAGACTGGATTTCACTCTGGGCTGGATGCCAGAATCTTGACAGCTTCTCGAGGCTGCCAGTGAGCCAGTGCTACCTGCTTAGCCAGCCAAAACTGCCTCAAGTCCCTGAACTGAGGAGCAATACGGAGGTCCTGGCCAAACCCTCAACCCTTACCACCACTCAAGTGTGGCCACATGGCCACTAGCAAGGCCTTCTTCCTCTGACAGCACCCACCTACCATCCGTACACAAGTGCACCTGCCACCTGGGCCACTCGGCTACAGTCAGACTCTGGACCACAGTGTAAGTCACCCAAGCCTAGTGTCAACAGGGCAGTGACCCCAAGAAAGATAGTGCTTCTGGGGTGTGCAGCAGGAGCAATGGGCCCAGGATTAGCCCTACTCTCTCCACACTAGCATTTTCTCTAGGGTGGAGCCCGTGTGGATGGTGCAGGATTCATGTGTGCAGAACTGACTCCCACACAACTATTCCATCCTACCACTGCGCGCGCACACACTCCCTACTCAAGCAGGACCAAGCAGAGCTGCTCTCTAGACTGCTAAGTGACCTCAGTGTCTGCAGTGGAACTACTGGAATGTGTGTCGCTGTGCTGGCCACACCCCTCCACTGGACTCGGGAACAAGCTTCACCACAGGGGGATGGGAAGCAGCTACAGGTCAGAAAGTTCTAAGCACCTGGCCACTGGCCAGGTGTAGCCAGTACAGACCGTAATGTATGTCCCCCACAGGACACTTTGCTGGAGTGTGTGCGTAAGAAGGTCCCCATTCTGCTATCAAGGGGCATGGCCCGCCTGGTGGTGGTAGACTCTATTGCAGCCCCGTTTCGTTGTGAGTTCGATATTCAAAACTCGGCTGTAAGGGCCAAACACCTGCAAGCACTGGGGACAGCACTGCGAAGACTGAGCAGCACCTTCCGGAGCCCAGTGCTGTGTGTCAACCAGGTAGGTGCGAGGCTAGCAGGGAAGGCAGAGGTTGCCCTTGAACTTGGGGAAAGCAGCATTGACTTGGTAGAAGGGATGAAGTGGCTTCTGTCAGTAACCCTCACTTGTTTGCTTTTTTCAGGTGACAGAAATGGTGGAGGGCCAAGAGTCTGTGCCCAAGCCACTGGGGTGAGTGTGGACACCTTAGCATGCTCAACACTGGAGTGGGGTGGGGTATGCCTAAGCAGCAACATCCACTTTGTGTCTCAGGGCCTGGCACGAACACCTCTCTCCAGCCCTTGGAATCACCTGGGCCAACCAGCTCTTGATGCAACTGATGGTTGACCGGATTCATGAAGATGATGCCACCATGGGCATGCCCAGAAGCCCGGCCCGGACGCTGCAGGTGCTCTCTGCCCCTCACCTGCCCCTCTCCTCCTGTTGCTACACAGTCAGTGAGGAGGGCGTTAGAGGGGTGCCAGGAACCGAGTCCTGCCACCAGTAGCACAGTGCGTTAGACTAACCAGTCCCAAGAAGCCCTGGCTCTGATGAGCCTTCCCACAGCCAGTCATGTGCCTGGTGAGCAGACACCGTGACAGGATCTGCCCCTCCTCTCTGAGCTTTGCCTACTGCTGAGCCTTGGCGCTTAGCCCTCACATGCTCTGGCAGCTCTGAGGGTGTCTCTTGGGACCCCCAGAATGATAAGACTCAGCTCTTCCCTCATCTGCTTTCTGCCTGGACCTAAGTCAGCAGCTTGCCTGGTGGGGGCCTCCCTCCCACAGGACAGCCTTCACACCACCACCATCACTGCACGCACGCACGCACGCACGCACACCACTCAGGCTTGCAGTGAGGCTCTCCCCTGCTGTGCCCCTCCCCACACATACACATTTGGGGTAGAGTGGCAGGAGATGGGACTGGCAAACCAAGCAGCTGTGGGCAACTTAGGAAAGAGATGCCAGCAAACAGGCGAGAGTGTCCTTGGTGAGGCCTGGCTAAGTCTGTCAGCAGCTCTGGCTTGGCAGTGCATCTAGGCTAGAGGGCACTACAGAGCACCTGACAGGGCTGTGTGCATACTCAGCCAGAGGCAGGCCTGGTAACATCTGCTGTGGACTCAAAATCACCTCCCTGTGGACTTGAGGCTCAACAGTCAGCAGGAAATGTGGCCCCTGAAAACAGGGCTGTGGTACCAAAGCCCTGTGCTTCCAGATCCTGCCTTGCAGCATAGGCTCCCACCAGCAACTGTGCCAAGGGCCATGGGCCCTCACCAAGGAGCCTTGTTACTCCAGTGCTGTGTGACTCCTCAACACTGTCACTGTCCCCACTCAAATAGGGAAAACTGAATACTTATGGTATATACCACGACGTCTCCAGGGTAGCCCCACCCTGGACTGAGCTCATCAAACCCTCAAAGCCACCTGTGGCCCAGCCCTTTTTTGGCAATTCCGCACATTAAGCCTAGGGTCTCCAGCATGCAAGGCAAGTGTTCTACGCTGAGCTGTGGCCTGAAAGGTGGAGACCCTGGCATACTCGATGGGACACAGCAGCTTGGCTGGAGTTGGTTTATACAAAACAGCTTCTCTGCAAAACTGGAGGGCTTTATATCAGGAAATAAAACTTTATTTTTGTAAGAAAATTTCAACACGTCTAAATAGGTTGTGTTGAAAATCAGAAAACACCTCCCAAACAGATACATTTAGAAGACATGCCCAAAGGCTGCTAGTGCCTGTATCCACTAGCCAGGTCAAGGGGCCCTGCAGGTCCACCCCAACAGCAGTCCACTGAGAAGTCGAGAGTGTCCTTCAGGGTGTGAGAACAGCTCACCAGCACCTCTGGCCTTGCTGCAGCCAGCTAGCCACCCTGACTGCAGCCACAGCGAGCTGCTCGCCCTGCCTCCCTGCTTCTTATGCATTAAATGCCATCGGCCTCACCGCACGGTCAGCTCAAGGCTGTGTGCTGCCTCAGCCCTTAGAACTGTAAGCACGCGCACGTTACTGCGAACACTGGCTTTCCCAGGCTGGCACAGGGCTCAGGGTGACTCAGTTGCAGAACAAGCTGAGTCCACTCTGAACCCTGTGAGGGAGAGAAGGAAATGAATGCCGTCATCCTGAGTCCTGTCTCAGCAACTCCAACACTCAACCCCAGCGACCACACACCAACCTGGACGCATCACAGCTGCCTGCTGTGCCCGCCAGCCGTGGAATGATCACAGGTGGTCGGCACCTGACTCTCGAGAACCTCTCACCGGAAAGAGCACGGTGGGAAGGGACAGCAGACCCTGCTTTCTCCTGAGAGCGTCAAGTGCAACAGAACCTTGTCCAATGCTGACAGCATACAAGTTCCTAGAGTGCCCCTCTGCAGCCCAGTGCTAACTAGCCTACCTGCTCCAAGAGCCTCTGATTGCTTTCTGCAGGCACCCACCAGCCTCTTACAGCTTCTGAGGAACTACCATTCCTTGCTGTGTGGTAAGAGCTTTGCCTGTTTAACCATCTCCCCAGCCCCAACCGTGGTGCTTTACCTTAAGACAGGCTCTCACTATAAAGCCCTGGCTGGGCTGGAGCTCTGCCTCCTGAGTGCTGGGAGTAAAGGTGTGTACCATGCCTGGCCTAAGAAACCTGTACCTGGTTTTGATCAATGAATTTTAAACACTACACTCAGAGCAGGCCTAAAAGTTGGTGTGTTCCGAGCCATGCAGTTCCTCAGACATGCTGGGCTGAGGTGCAGTTGGCAGGCAGCCTGAAGGCCATATCCCGCACAGACCTGACTTAGGGCTGTAAGTCCACTGCTTCTGGGTCCTGTGTTGTTAGTCTCACACATGGCTGAAACACTCGTGTGAAAACACACTTGTGAAAAAGCTTCTGTGTGTTTAGCATACACAGGAGAAGGGACTGTAAGCCACTGCGTGGTGCCCACCAGTGAAGCGTGTGGTGGGGACAGCTCTCTGTGCGTGGCTTCCCCATCGCTTTCCTCCACACCTCAGGCTCAACAGACACGGGCCACTGTGAACTCCTGGTCTTGAAGGAAGTATTTTAGGCTTCTGATTCTTACTTGACAGTTTTTTCAGTGTTCAACTTTTAAATAGGTCTAGGTGTCATGACAGTGTGGGCAGTCACACAGCAGCTGATCCACACATGCCTAAGCTACCAGCTGCAGCCCCCAGGCACAGGTGCAGACCTAGCAACAGAATTCTGGGGCATGGCTGCCGGGCACCTTTAAAGCAACAGCCTCCAAGTGCTGGTGGTCGTCCCCATGTAGAAAGAAAGCCCACTCCTACCAAGAGGGCAGCCCTCCCAGGCAGGCTGGAGGAACTGCCAGGGTGTCATGGGTGTCAGTGTTACATTACCCTCAGGGATCCTATCTAGTTTAGTCCCAGCCCTCAGTGGGCTAGGTCAGTGTAGTTGGCACTCAGTGTTCTCAAGTCTGCCAACCATTATTACATTCTGTGTGAAAAGGTAAATGAAATATTACAATTAATCAGTACTTCTAAGGAGATCCCCCTCAAGCAGTGTTAGCTCCAATATCAAATAAATGCATATAAAAACACTGAGTATTTGGATTTGCAGGTGTAGCTCAGTGCTGGGGGCAGCAATACTGAGGAAGTGTTTAATGAGCAAAAGGCCTCAGTGTATCCTAGTACCAAAGGTCTGTCTTCAACATCCTTCCAGCTGGGTCTAGAGCACACACCCACTGTCTTAAAGTGGCATCGCGTTCTCTACTTCGGGCTAGGGTGGCAGCTGACACTTTATTAGTTTTATTTGGGCCACTGAGAGAGCTGTGTCCTTGTCAAGTGTGATGACAAGGAGTCTGTCACCTTGGACTGAGCTCTATGTGCCAACAAAGAAATGTCGCTCACAGTAAGTCAGGATGTTCCTCCGGCTGTTAGGCATGCTCAGAGCGCCCAAGCAACGGGGCAGGTTCTAGGACCCAGGTGACGGCAACAGCAGCTGCCGGCCCAGAGGTCTTAACAGGATGGAAGGAGCAAGGCCACTCTGCTAAGCTCAGTGTAAAGTGAAACAAACATGGTGCATCTGTGTGAGAACCCGCAGGGGAACAATGTGATCTCAAGAGTCTGCTTGACAGCAGTCACAAACGTCATCATACCAGGAGACCACTCCAACCCTGACATGCTTCCCATAAACACAGGATTAGCTCAAGCTATTCTTAAAGATTACTATATCAGTCAGTGGTATGCAATGAGACACTACATAAGCCCACCAACGGCGGATGGTGCTCAGGGCCAGTGGCCAGGGCACAACCACCGCAGGCTCTTCTGTGACTCTGCTTCCCGCATTAAGAATACTCAGAAAGGCTGGGCACTGTGGCGGACACTTGTAATCCCAGCACTCAGGAGGCAGAGGCAGACAGCAGATCTCTGCAAGTTCAAGGCCAGCCTGGTCTACAACGTGAGTCCAGGACAGCCAGGGCTACACAGAGAAACCCTGTCTCAAAAAAAAAAAAAAAAAAAAAAAAAACCCAAAACAAAACCCCCAGAAAAAGGGAGAAGGAGAGAAAGGAGGAGGACAACGACCCAGAGAACTGCCTCACTTCATGCTGTCACCGAGACATGAAGATGCAAGGACAAACTCACCAGTACACAGTCACCCTGAGGGACAGAACCAGCACTCAGATGGC
The DNA here is from genome assembly GCA_907169655.1 of Acomys percivali. Classification (NCBI taxonomy): domain Eukaryota; kingdom Metazoa; phylum Chordata; class Mammalia; order Rodentia; family Muridae; genus Acomys; species Acomys percivali. The sequence continues at coordinate 201,741,859 of OU015742.1, read as the reverse complement.
AGACCCACACAGGGGCGGTGCAGACCTGCAACCCCAGCTACTCAGATGACTGACTGAGGCAAGAGTCCACAAATTCAAGGCCTGCCTGGGCTACAGAATAAGTTCTTGCCTCAAAATAAAAATAAAAGGCTGGCCCGGCTCTGTTCAGTCTCAGAGTGTGCTATATTCAGCAAGGAGCTCAAGCTGGACTACAAGGCTCCCTCGTCATTAGATAGAAGCCAGCATTTCTCAGGAGCTTGAGAAACTGGTTCCTGTCTGCCAAAAGGAATCACTTCCCTTACCTCTGGCAGACGGGGCACAGGGCTACCTACAGCACCTATGAGCATATCAAAAAGCCCACGCAGCCTTCCAGGCTCCCTCCAGATCACAGCTCTTATTACACACTTCAAAGTCACTGCTGGTCTCCTGGTCCCTCTCCCCCCCAGCTGCTTGTCCTTATAATCCACGTGATTTGCCACCACTCGAACCCTCTCTAGCTCTTGCTGCCTTGCGATCTCCACTATTCTCTCCTCTCCTCTGGTTTTTTTTCTTTGCTCTGGATGCTCTCTTACAATAAAAACCTTCCCCTAAGAACGGAGCCGTCAAGAGAGCAGTTTCATTGCTGTGCCCCCTCACACACAAGCACAACAGTGGAGCATCTGCCCAGCCTAAGCACACACAACCCTGCTTCTGTCCCCAGTCATCTGGTCAGCCTGAGAGAGATGGCCCAGCCACCTCCATGCTCCTTTCAGTGCTCCAGTCCTGTTTAATCCCTCAAGCTTTACACAACAGATGCTGCCCTGCTGACTCCACAGACATGCAAAGCTTGGAATAATCAGACCCTCAACCCAGAGGCAGCTGGCACGGCTCCCCTTGCAGGCAGAGGCCTAGCCGACTTCCGCGTAGTGTCCAGACAGCGCAGCTTCCAGCTGCTCACTGATACTGTGAACGCCTCAGACGCTCTACAGACACAGCTGACCAGCACACAGCCACTAATAAAACCCAAAGTGCACCTCCTGCTCAGCTCAGCCTGTCTCCCAGAATCCCTAGGAACCCACAGAGACGTCTGGAGGGACAGTGGCATAAGGCAGGCTGGGGCCATGTAGCCCCAGGCCCAGCTGAAGGCCCAGGCAGGGAGCGAGGTATAGATCATAATCCAGGTGACCCTGAGAACAAAAGTCAACACTTTCAGATCGCAATAAACAACAGAACAGCTTGGAAAACATTTTAATTCCCAATGTGTTCTCCAAACACCCCTGAAAATTCATAGCCAGGAGCCAGTGAGAGTCCTGACCCACAGGGCACTACCATGGACACCTTCTAGAAGTGGATCCCCAAGCAGTTCTACCGAGTGGGTCTGCACAGGAAGGCTTACATAGAGAGAATGTCCCCAAGTGTGGGGCAGCCAGCATCACAAAGGGACGAGGTGTGGGGCTTGTTATGGAGCAGATGTGTTGAGCCTCCCCGTGAGCCCCTCCCATGAAGACAATGTGGATGCCACCGCTGAAGCCCTGTGACTTCCAGACCTTTCCTTAAACCCAGTGAAGCCAGAGCCTTGGAAATCTACAGAGACTCCTATAACAAAGTAACAAAACTCAAACATCATCAAAAACCATTCTTCCCCACAATCCCTGGCTGAGTTAGTGTGACCACAGCTTTCACTCTGAAAGTGAATTTTGAAGGAGTGAAGGCGTTAACTTAGAAAGAACCGATATTGCACTATGTGTGCCTATGGATTGGCTTCTGTAGGCTTTGTATGCTCCTGTATGTATTTGTGTGCACAAGAGTGTGACTTCAGAGTTCCAAGGTCATCTACACATCTTCTGCTACCACTCTGCACCTTAAATGAGAGTCTGAACCTGGAGCAGGCAGGCCATTTTGGTGGCTGGCCCAGACACCTCCAGGATCCAATTTTCTCTGCCTGCCCCAATGTCAAGTCATACACATGACGCCACGCCCTTCTGCACGAATGCAGGGATCTGAACTCGGGTCCTCAGGCTTTACAAACGAAGCCACTTTCCTGAACTAGTTTGTGTGTGTGTGTGTGTGTGTGTGTGTGTGTACGTGTACACATACATGCACATCCTTGTGCCCAGGCCTACATGTGGAGGCCAGAAGATCCTGAAGGTTGATAGACCTGGTTGCAAATGTCCTTTAACCCCTGACTCGTTTCATGGCCCCATTTTGATGTGAGACAGTCTCCCTGTGCCCTATGCTGGCCTCTCAAACACTGAGCTCACAGGTGTGAACCACCATGCCTGCTCGGGGCCGTAAGACTAAATTGCCACTTGTCACCGAGAAGACTTTTTCTGAACAGAATCGAGGCACTCCACCATTCCCCTGAGCCACTACCGGCCAGCTTTCCCAGCTGCTTCTCACCCTGCCCTGGAAGCAGCAGGCGGCAGCGAGCCTGAGCCCTCCAAGGGACCAGCTCTGAGCCCCAGGAAGGCTGACTCAGCCGTAGCTCAGTACCGATGCTGGCAGGAAGAGGGCGCTGAGGAGATAGTTACCCAGGGTTCCTCGGCTCAGGCTCACTGTCCCGTGAACTTCCTCCCTTCAGCTTCCTAACCAGCTTCTCACTGCTGCGTCTAATGGAAGCCCGGAGCTTGCTAAAGGAGCCACTGCGCTTTAAAGATCCAGTGCCACCCTGAAAAACACGTGAACAAGGGGTGACGCTGTGGGTGTCCCTCCTGCCCCAGGCGCAGCCCAACAACCCCAACTGCTGCCAGGACTGGCTGGCAAGTGAGTCCTACCAAAGCCACCAGACTGCCATGTGCAAGGCCACGTTACAGAGACCCACGATCAGGGAGCCCATGACAATGAAGAGCCCAAGCAGAAGCAGCTCCGTTTCCAAAGAAGAGCGAGCCCACTGCCGTCTTAGGACAAAGGACAGCACAGGGTCGCAAGAGCTAAGGCATCTTCCAAGACTGGCAGCCAGTGGGACTCCATGTTGCGTGGGCATGTGTGCATGTGTGCATCTGGCAGGAAGCTGGCCAGGACGCCAGGCCTCCCAAGGAGGCATGTGTTCTCCGACAGCCTCATCTATGCAGGGCTGAATGTGTCCTCAGTAAATGCAAATATCAGATCTTAAGCTACTGCAAGGTTTTCTGCAAATATTAGAAGTTCCGAGGCACCTGTAGGAAGGGAGAGAGCAGCCAACTGTCCCCATAACCTGACACTAAGGAGATACCCGGGCCCGGCAGAGTCTGGACATGAAACCAAATGCAGAGTGGAAGCCATGTGCACAGCAGCGCTAACCCTCAGAACCCTCGGGGAATCTCAGAAGCCCCACTCTGCTGGGGCCCACCCACCCAGTCTACGCCCTGGTAGGTCAAGAACTGCAGAGCAGACAGACACAAGACACAGGTCAGTTGGAGTGAGTTTATTAGAAGTTAGAAAGACAGGAATACACACATCACAGAGCACTTGGGATTAGTAGAGAAAAGCAGAACTGCCAGAATTCCACACCAAGACTACACAGCAAGTCTACTTCAGTGTGTCCTGGGGAGGCCGTGCTGGGCCCTGGCCAGGTCTAAGTACGACAGGGACGTGCAGCACATGCCTCACTTCTACAGCTCAGTGGCTGCACAGGTCACTATCATGCCACTTAAGGAACCTGCGTGACACTAGCACCCACTGTCAGGGTGAACAGCTACTCTCTCTTAACTGTTAAATGTGTGTGTTACAGTAAATGGGCTTATTAACACAGCTGGTATTTCTAAGTACATATCTGGCAAAGCTACATGTATCCAGAAACCAAGACCCCGAAAGGACAGCAGCACCGAAAGGAGTGGCCAGTCCCAGAGTGCGGCTGACAAGCTCCTAGGGGCTGCTAGACACAGCGGGCAGCACTGGAGGGGCCGGAGGGGGCGCTGCCCGTCATGCAGGAGCAGTGCGGGAGGCACCGGCGGGCGGCTAGGCCTGTCAGACAGAAAGAGAGAAGCAGATGAGGCTACAGGAGCAGGCGCAGCAGGCCCCGCCCCGCAAGCCTGCTCTACAGTATTTCTAGGTCACACATCTCAGCAGCGTTATGCTCAGCAACCCAGGCACTCTCTGCTTTACCAGGCCAGCACAGGACCCAGGGCGCATGAGGGAACTGAGGCCAGCTTTCAGGTAACTGTCAAGAATGAAAGTCAACGTTTTTCAAGCACAGACTAGCGTGTTAGAAATCACCTGATAATTACTATGGAAAGTTCCACAAGTTACTGTACCCGAGGGAGATACTGTACGTGGTGTTGAGGAACACGGGGACAAAGGAAAGGCCAGATGTGGAAGACACCATTTAAGCTTCTTCTGTCCTGGACCCCCTGCAGTCTGAAGACTTCAGTCCCTTAAACACACTAACACCCTAGACATCTTGGGCACGTTAAGACCCAGTGGCTTTAAAAGTTGCCAGCACTTGGGAGCCATGTAGCTGATGGTCCAAACAAAACCAGTTTCCACAGGTAGCCTCCTGGGTCTGCCAAAATCTCACAGGCGCACAGACAGCTGGGCCTGGCCCACCCGCTCAGACTCACCATGGGACGCTGAGCAAGTCATTTAACCAGCCCGAGCTTCATTTTTCTCATCTTTAAAATGAAAAATAAAACTTGTTACCAATGCCTCGTGAATGCCAGGAGGACAAGAAAACATCAGTTCCCACTGTTTGCCATGAGAAGGATTCTAAATGCTTTGTAGCTCCCACACAGCAACACCTATTGCCCACATGGTCCTGTGCCCCATCACAAGATGCCTGCCTCCCGTCCCTGGGTCAAGTAGATTCCAGTAACCACTTTCTCTCTAAACTACTGGGGTGGCAGGTGACGCAGCATCAGGACAAACAGACTCCAGCTTGGTCCAGGCAGCTGTCTCCACATAGAGGAGCCTGAGGGCCCAGGTGAGCAGCGGCCCAGCAGCGCCAGGCCCTTGTTGAGGGAAGCAGCAGGGTGTGCGCCCCCTCAGGCTCGTGCTTTTCCATGTGTGACCTCAGCACCCGCAACCGCAGGTGGGACGGGTAGTGGCTGACTAACGCTCAAGCACACAATCCCCAGCAGCGTGGCCCGGCACAGGGGCTCACGGTGTCCTGACACTTCTTTACACAGCCACAAAGCCATTCACACTGTAAACCCTAAGAGGGCTTCTTCTTTAAATTACATGTATCATGTGTATGTGCCCTACAGCATTCAGAGGATAGCTTGCCCACCATGTGGGTCCTGAGGATTAAACCCTGGTCACTTGAGTGGCAGGTGTCTTTACCCAGAGCCATTTTGTAAGCTCTTAACGTGGGCTTCTGAACAGAAATAAATCACATAATACACTCATTTTAGTATTATCTCTGTACAACAGAATTGTAGGTGTGACATGCCTAGAACTTCTTTTAGTATATTCGAGCTGCCTTCTTAGCATGATTTCCCATAAGTAAAAATCTACTTTACATTAACATTTCTCTCATTCCTTAAAAACCTTTAGTAAGATATTAATGCATTAAACCGTGTGAAAGTCAAGCTAGGGCTGGGGGCGCACGCCTGCTGTTCCAGATCTCTAGGAGTTCCAGCCAACAGGGGCTACACAGTAGAACTGCCTCAAGAAACAAAACAGGCGGTGCACACACCTTTAATCCCAGCACTCAGGAGGCAGAAGCAGGTGCATCTCTGTGAGTTTGAAGCCAGCCTGGTCTACAGAGTGTGTTCCAGGACAGCCAGGGCTACTTAGAGACTCTGTCTCAAAACAAACAAAACCAAAAAGCAAACAACTTGTACAAGTCAGGCACTAGGTAGGGCGCACATCCATAATGCCTGGGAAACTAATGCAGGAGCAGCCTGAGACCGGCCTGGGCCCCACAGCAGCACCCTGTCTCCAACAAGTCTGTCAAGCGGGCAGGGACGCAGCTCAGCTGAGGAGCCCTTCCCTTCCACATGGCCAGCTCAACCCCCAGTCCAAAAGCAGTGCATACACGACCTCTCTTATGCACGCGTGCACACACACACACACACACACACAAGCATGCACACACGCACACACTTGTAGAATCTCAGCACAGGAACTATGTGAAATAAGGGCAGATGGACAGGCGGCTGCTTCTCAGGGACCCCAGAAAAAGGGGGAGCAAAACGGAGGCTGTCCCTGAGGACTCTTGTCCGCAAAGAACTAAATCTTGCAGTACTGCATGTATGAACATCAGGACAATGTCAGCAGGATGACATCACATAAGACAGTCCAGCACTGCTCCGTATCAGCTGGAACCCAGTGCCCATGACTGACACTCTTCACAACAGACACAGAATCACATGGATAGAGGCTAAATAAGGAATTATCTAGAAAAGGGTGCACGGCCTCAAATTACTAACTTTCTCAGAAATGCACCCTACTTAGAGCAGGCACCTGTTACAGCAGTGCCTGCCAGAGCCACATCTCATCCCTCAGGTTTCCTGAGGGAGCCCTGTTCTCATGAGGTGTGATCACTACCATCACGGCGTATGCTGAAGAGGACGGCTACACTGCTGCAGGTTCAAGACCCTGGTTCACAGTGGCCTGAGACCCTCCATGTCTTCACGCCCTAGCGCTCCTCCTCCACTAGCACACAGCCAAGCGCCTGCAGGTCAACACCTAGTAAGCCTTGTCTCCAACGAACATCATCCTGTTCACAATTCTATCTCTGAACACCGAGGGAAAGCCCTGAGTCCCATATAACAGGTTCCTGTGACTTAATCAGCTGCCATCTTGTTCCTGTGAGATACTTGGGCTGCAGCCACCCAGGAAAACAAAGGACAGAAGTTTCAGTATTTTAAGGAGCAATGAAATTTTTTCTTTAAAAACTATAATTCTAAGGGGGCTGGAGAAATGGCTCCTCCAGAGGTCCTGAGTTCAATTCCCAGCAACCACATGGTGGCTCACAACCATCTATACTGTCGTCGAATGCCTTCTTCTGGCCTGCAGGTATACCTGCAGGCAGAGCAGTGTATACTTAATAAATAAATAAATAAATAAATCTTTTTTTTAAAAATTACAATTGTCCCAGCACTCGGGAGGCAGAGGCTGGTGAATCGCTGTGAGTTCAAGGCTATCCTGGTCTACAAAATGAGTCCAGGACAGCCAAGGCTACACAGAGAAACCCTGTCTCGAAAAAAAACAAAAATTACAATTGTGCTGAGTGTGGCGGCACACACCTGTAATCCCAGCACTTGGGAGGCAGAGACTGGTGGACTGCTGTGAGTTCAAGGCTAGCCTGGTCTACATAGAGAGTTCCAGGACAGTCAGGACTACACAGAGAAACCAAAAAAATAAATAAATAACTTAAATAATAAATGAATAAATAAAGCCAAATGTAGCCAGGCATGTTGGCACACACCTTTAATCTTAAAACTTGGGGGCAGAGGCAGGCATATATCTGAGATCAAGGCCAACCTGGTCTATACAGCATGTTTCAGACCAGCCTGGGCTACAAAAAGAATTAGTGAATAAATTAGGAGGGCCATGACTAAGCTCAGTGGAAGAGGACGTTGCCTAACATGTGTAAGGCCCTACATTCAATACCCAGTAGTATAAAAATAAGAGTGAGCCAGGTGTAGTGGCACATGCCTTTAATCCAGCACTCACAGGCAGATCGCTGTGAGTTCAAGACCAGCATGGTCTACAAAGTGAGTCTAAGACAGCCAAGGCTACGCAGAGAAACCCTGTCTCAAAAAACCAAAAAATATAAATAAACAAATAAATAAAAGTGAGGGGGCTGGAGAGATGGCTCAGAGGTTACGAGAACTGGCTGTTTTTCCTAAGGTCCGGAGTTCAACTCCCAGCAACCACAGGGTGGCTCATCTATAATGAGATCTGATGCTGTCTTCTGGCATGTGGGCATACACCCTGGAAGAATACTGTATCCATAATAAGTAAACAAAATAAAATAAAAGAGTGGGGCTGGAGAGATGGCTCAGTGGTTAAGTGGTTCTTCTAGAGGTCCTGAGTTCAATTCCCAGCAACCTTATGGTGGCTCATAACTATCTATAATGAGATCTGATGCCCTCTTCTGGCATGTAGGTGCTCATAAGTAAATAAATAAATCTTTTTTTGAAAAAAGAGTGAAACAGCCAGGCGGTGGTGGCGCACGCCTTTAAGCATAGCACTTGGGAGGCAGAGGTAGGCAGGTCGCTGTGAGTTCAAGACCCAAGACCAGCCTGGTCTACAGAGCAAGTCCAGGACAGGCAGGGATACAGAGAAACTCTGTCTCAAAAACCAAAACAAAACAAAACAAAAAGGGGGGGGGGGATTAATTTTAACCGAAGCATGTTGTACACACCTAGATTCCAGCACCCAGAGGCTGAGGCAGGAGGAAGTCAATGAAGGACAACATGGGCATATACCCAGGTTCAAAGTCAACAGGAGCATCTGTCTAACACCCACAAAGCAAACTTTAATCCCTAGCATGAACTCAAGTACCCTACCTTGAACTTCTTTTGAAAAAGTTCTTATGTACATGTACACACACACACACACACACACACACACACACACACACACACACACTGCACAGGAACAGGAGCATGAAAGAAGGACACGGTACCCTGAGGGGACCCTGGCCTGCAGGTAAAGGCATTGCCACCTCCTCCCAGGGTCCTGGGCAGGTGTGGGGCCCTGAACTGTTGACAATGTCACTGGCACAGGACTCACATACATACAGACCTAGAAATACTGTCTCAGGAGAGTGCGCCCCTGAAGCCTCACTCACATTACAACCTGTAAGCAAGCCACTGGCCACCAAGCAGGACAGGCCCTGGTCAAGCACGCAGGAACTGGAGCGACAGGGAGAGTGCACAGCTCTAACAGCAGAGGCATGGGCAGGAATCCCCAGGCCTAGGCTGCAGTTTGGGACCAGTACCCAACAGAGTTCAACAGTCAAAGTGGATGCTGACTGGCTGTCCTGGCACAGAAAAGTCCAAAACAAGAAAGCTGCTAGCTAGAGCCAGCCAGAGGACGTCCTCATGAAGTGGCCTCTAACATTTCCTATGACGCTTAGCCACACCCCTGGCTCCTCCCAAACTGCTACAGGGAAGCAAACTCCAGACCAGTGGATCGTAATAAAGTCCCAAGCTACAACTTGACAAAAGCAGACCATGCCAGCCAACCACACCACCTCGGCAACTCCAGGATGCGGGGGATAGGCCTGCCTGCTGAGTCCTCTTACGCTCTCCCTGAAGAAAGGTCCAAAGACACCAGTTCACCCACATGACAGAAACCCACTCAAGTGTGTAGCCGGCATGCTGCCCACAACCCAAGGTAGAAAGCAGTAGTGAGGACATCCGGGGAGGCTGGGGAGCAGGCCCACACGGAACTCGGACCCCTGCTTGTTCCACACACAAGCAGGTGGTTCGAGGCCAAAAAGCAGGGATGCCTGTCAAGTGGCAGCGTGGTCTTGTTAGGACTGCTGAGGCGGAGTGGAGACTGGCCCTAATGCGCCTTTGCTGAGCTGAGCTGGGAAAGCATCTCCCCTCAAGGTTCTTTCCAGCCTGAGAGGTACAGGAGCACTGAGTTAGCAGGGGATGGGCACGTTAGGAATGCTAGTTAGTTGTCAGCTACACCCACCCCTAGGTTACTGGGTTTTACACAGCCAGGACGCTCTGTCAGCATGCACACATGCTCCACAAGAGGCCAGGCAGCTTGCATGGATTCCTGAAGAGAACTTCTACAAGCAACGCAGCTGCAGGATTAGCAGGAGTTAGGAACTTACAGGAAGCTTCCCTGATGCTTAATTTGCGAAAAGTGGAGGTCTAGCGTGAGACAGGCAGCAGCGCGGCTGGGGGCAGGCCGGCAGGCCCCGCGTGCGGCAGCTGTACGCTGTACTTACCCCGTTCCACTCTACGCTCATACTCACTTCCTCCCCTCCGTCAGGGCCACTCTCGTACTTGACCACGTCCACGCTGAGACTCTCCCTGCTCCTCCGCTTCTCCATGCTCTCAGGGTCATTCAGCACTTCGGCCACTCTCTGTTTGTGAACAGTGTCAAGACCCTGAGCCAGGCAGGGGAGAACGGTTTGACCCGTTAGCACTTACATCTCAGAAGACTTCTCAGTATCTGAGTTTGAGTAGGGACAAGTCAGATCTTAAATTAGTCTCTGTTGTTGTTGTTAGGGGGGTGTGCCTGCCACAGAGTCAAAGGACACTGTGTGTCAGTCGGGTTTCCCCATTCAGCCTCACACAGGTTGTGGGGATCGGGCTGTCAGCAGTGCATAGCAAGCACCTCTACCCTCTGGGCCCTCAGCTACCTCACTGGCCCCAAAGATTCCAATTCTTAAGCCACCAGGACAAACTCAGACCAGTCGTCCCTGGGAATGGGGTCCGGGCTGGCCAGGGCCACAGGGGCAGCGTGACTTATAAGAGTCAGGCACTTGCAACAGGACTGACTGCACACTGTACTCTAGGTGAACATGGGTATGCTGGTCCATGCCTGTCATCTCAGCACTTAGAAACAGCAACAGGAGGAGGCAGAGAGTTCAAGGCCAGCCTGGGTATTTAAAACAAAATAAGTGCTGTAAGCAAATACAGAGCCCAGGTAATGAACAACAGCACACTGGAAGAACTGGGCTGGCAACGCGGCTAAGTGCTCGCCCAGCATGCACACTGTGTCCTCTGACCAACATCGCGCACACCAGACCTGATGGTGCACGCCTGCAATCTCAGCACTTGGAGGTGGAGGCAGGAAGCTCCGGAAGCTCAAGGTTACCCTAGGCTGGCGTTGGAATCCAGCCCAGGAAACAAGATAACCTGCATCCCTGCCTCAAGTAACAATGACAACCCTGGCACATGCCCCAAATCCTGCCCTGCTGTGTGGCCCCTGTGGCACATAATTTGTCTTTCTGTTCAGAGCTTCTGTGGCTGCCTGCTGAGGAGCACCCCCAGGGGAGCACTAACGGCCATTCTCTGGACCTACGAGAACCTGGCAGCTCCTCTTACTGAAGGCCAGGCTACAATCTAGAGCAAGGCCTGGACGGCAGACCCTGCGGAGACAACAGCTTCAGGGGCAGCCCCACCAAGGAGTGCCTCATACCAGCTGTGAGCACATGGGGAGCACTCTTCCATCCTTTCTTTTTCATTTACCTTTTTAGTTTCTTTTCTTTTCTTTTTTTTTTTTTTTTTTTTGGTTTTTGGAAACAGGGTTTCTCTGTGTAGCTCTGGCTGTCCTGGACTCACTCTGTAGACCAGGCTGGCCTCAAACTTGCAGCGATCCGCCTGCCTCTGCCTCCCGAGTGCTGGGATTAAAGGCATGCGCCATCACCGCCCGGCTCCTTTTTAGTTTCTTGACACAAGGTCTCCTACAAAGCAGGTTAGCCTCAAATGGTCAACCTTCCTGCCTCAGCCACCTCTGCACTGAGTTCTGAGAGGCCACCACGCCTGGCCCCTTTGAATATTTTAGATAAATAAATTAAGTTGCTAAACACATGTGATGTGAGGGGGTGATGAGGCCAGAGTGAAGTAAAACCACACTACACAGCACGTGAAAGGCCGCACCAAAACCTGTGCTTTTGTTTTGTTTTGTAAAGATAGTCTCTCTATGTAGCCCAGGCTGTCCTAGGACTCACTTCATAGAACTAGGCTAGCCTCAAACCCACAAACTCAAGAGACTCACCTGCCTCCCAGGTGCTGGGATTAAAGGTATGTGACACACCACACCCAAGAAACCCATGTTCTAGCATCTCCAAAATAAATAATTAAATAAACCCTTTCTTCCCGCTGTTCTCACTGAGGCTAAGTCCAAATGAAGCTCTCAATAACCCACATAAAAGGCCATCATATGAAAGTTCCAACAGATTCATTTGACAGAAGTGCTGAGCACACCTGTTTACGTGACCTCATGGCAGCTTCTTCCAATGTTTCTGCAGCTTCAAATTTCCCCTGCCGTCGGTAAAGTGCTCCAAGGTTTTTCAAAGTGGTTGTGACAGTAGGACTGCAAGAATGCACACAACAGAGAGGCATTAAGTGCAAGTCGCAGAACAGATGCCGTCATCAGTACGCACACTGTGTGGTGACTCTCCAGGCCGAAGGGCACAGATGCTAGACAGTGGTTGGCACCTAGTCTGCCCTGGTGCAGTACATGGGCAACAGAGCGTTTCCACTCGAGCAGCCTAACAATCCTCAAAGCTCTCTGCAGGAACCCCATGGCATCTTCCGAGAGCCTGTGGGAGCCTGTGGCATGACCACAGAAGCACACAGCTAGTCTGCCAGTGGTTAGCACATAGTCCTGCAGGCAAAGCTTGGTGTGTGCTGGTCATAGCTCCTGCGTCTCAGCAGAGCCTGCTGACCTGACAGCTGTGGAGACACTGTACATCAAACAGGAGGCATAAGACGGGATGGGAGAGCAGTCACCTGGACAGAGAAGTCTTGCTATAAGTTAGAAATATGGATCTGATCCACGCCTTTAATCCTAGCCCTTCGGAGGCAGAGGCAGGCAGATCATTGTGAGTTTGAGGCCAGGCTGGTCTAGAAAGCGAGTCTAGGACCCAGTCTAGCTAAACAGCTCTACATTCAGGGAGAAATCCTGTCCCAAAAAATTAGGTGGAGACTAATAGAAGACACTAAAAGTCAACGTTGCTCTGGCTTCCACACGCATATACACAGCTAAACACACCCATACACACATGTGTGTATACATGTGAAGTCAGAAACAGCCTGGCATGGTGTATACCCATGTAATCCTAACACTCAGGAAGTACACACAGGAAGTTTAAGAGTTCAAGGCCAGCATGAGTCACACACATAGCAAGGCACCATGACAAAATGAAAAGCTAAAATTAAAGCCGGGCAGTGGTGGCACACACTTTTAATCCCAGCACTCAGGAAGCAGAGGCAGGCAGATGTCTGCGAGTTTGAACCCAGTCTGGTCTACAGAGTGATTCCAGGACAGCCAAGGATACACAAAGAAACCCTGTCTCAAAATAACACAAAAATAAGAAAGAAAGAAAGAAAGAAAGAAAGAAAGAAAGAAAGAAAGAAAGAAAGAAAGAAAAGAAAAGAAAAGAAAAGAAAAGAAAAGAAAAGAAAAGAAATACCCTGGCCTCACTCTGGTCCAGAGCTGTGTTCTTGCTAGACAGACAGGCATCTCAGTCACAGAAATGACGATGGCACCAGCATGAGAAATGGGGAGTATCGCATCGCATCAGTGAGTGCAAAGGGACAGAGGAATATTTATGATAAACCAGAGTCTGCTAAGTTTCCCTGACGTGGGTGAGGACACCGAGCCTTAGAGGAAGGAAGCCAAGACTCAGGAATGGCACACAGGGCCCACGGCAGGAGCACAGGCATGTGTGCAGCTCCTCATCAAGTGTCACCTTCAGTGAGGAGCTGGTCAGGGAAAAGCACTGATGGCCACACCCACGCTGCCGTCCTTCTGTGAGTGAGTGTGGGTAAGTGTAAATGATCTCACTGGAAAAACACTTAGCTTCTTGTGTCATTTCGAGACAGGGTCTCACGCCGCGGCCCTGACTAGCCTGAACTCCTTGTATCAACCTCAACCTCACAAAGATCCCTCTGCATCTGCCGCTCAGGTACTGGAATTAGAGGTCTGTGTCACCATGCCTGGGTTTTTTTTTTACTTTATTTCACTACCGACTGGTACTATTGTGCATGTGGGCACACAGGAGCATTAGTCTCATGTGGAAGTCAGAGGACAAGTCTGTGTATCTCTCAGCTCCCAGCCATCTCACCAGCTCAATGGTCAGACTGTTAACTAGAAATTAAGGGAAATAGGGACCATGGGACTAGATCCTTAACGTCTGGCCTGCGGGCTGGGCAGACTCACCTGTCCACCTTGCAGGCTTTGTACCAGCCACCATACTCTCCGAAGGACGTCCCTTCCTTCTGCTTTCCCTAATCGCAACAGACAAGGGTCATGAGTGAAGCCAGACGCAAGCAGCAGCCCAGCGGCCCCAGGCGGCAGCCTCACCTTGCACTCCTCTCTCTCTTCAGCGTGCATCCAAATGGGCTTGTTTTCATCTAGGGAAGAAGAAACAAGGCCAGCTAGGTAGTGGTGCTGCTTGGGAGGCAGAGGCAGGTGGATCTCTGAGTTCAAAGCCAGCCTGGTCTACAGAGCAAGCTCCAGGACAGCCAGGGCTACACAGAAAAACCATGTTTAAAAAAAAAAACACAAACAAACCAAACTGGAGCCAGGCATGGTGGCACATGCCTTTAATCCCAGCACTTGGGAGCTGGGGGGGGGCGGGGTCAGAGTGTTGAGTCTCAGGCTAGCCTGAGCTTCAGGAAAGCCAAGGCTCCACAGTAATCATGGGGCAGATGACTTCGAAGGCTGTCAGTGATTGCAAGGTGTTTAAATGCTTTCTTTTATAAACTGCCTTGGTCAACAGAAACTAAGACAACATAAAATAAAATATTAAAAAAGAAAGAAAGAAAGAAAGAAAACACTGTGGGGTCTTGGATATTATGGCCAAGTGCAAGTTGGGAACAATTCTTTTTAATAATACAATTTGCTTAAGATATTTCTTACCATCCACAGATCCAAACTCGCGTTCATGTGCACGGGTGAGAATCTCCTTGTACAGTGTTTCTGCTTGTTTGAACTTCCCTTGTTTCAGGTAACAGGAAGCCTTCAAATAAAGCACAGCACTTAGAGCCCTCGCACAGAAGCCTGAGTGGAGTCTCAGCGACAGGGACGCGGCCCCCGGAGCGTACCAGGTTGTTCTTGGTCTTGGCCACGTTGGGGTCGTCGGGCCCGAGCTTTGTCTGGTAGATGCCCAGGGCCCTCTGGTAGTAGTACTCCACTTCCTCATACTTGCCCTGGTTCTGGCACAGTAAGGCCAAGTTATTTAGCTGCTTGGCAACGTCAGGGTGATCCTTCCCCAGGACCTGGGGTCAGAAACACGCAATCAGAAACACCACCATTTCCTCATCGCCCCCCTCCGCTGGAGGGTTCCTCTAAAGCAGAGCTCGCTGTGCTCCACATGCAGACAGAGACCCTCACAGGACCCCAATCCTGGTCAGATGCCTGGGAGCTGAGAGAAACACAGACTTGTCCTCTGACTTCCACATGAGACTAACGCTCCTGTGTGCCCGCACGCACAACAGTGGGACAGCTGGGGTCTGCTGGCCTTGCCCTGAGGTGGGGGGGGCTGCGCCATCTCCTTGACGTCTCTGTTTTCGCGGGCTGACCTGAACTTCAGATGCTCCTGCCTCTTCCCACCAAGAGCCCCAGGCTTGAGCCACCACACCTGGCTCTTTTGAGTGGTGGCGGTGTTGTTTGTTAGTTTGAGTCTCACTCTGTCGCGCAGGCCAGACTGGAACTTGCTATTTAACCCAGACTAGTTTTGAACTCTCGGCAGTCCGGCTTCAGCCTCTCAGGGGCTGGGATTATAGGCATGAACCTCCACACCCCTCAGCAGCTTTGTCTAACTCACAGCTTTTATGGAACCTACCAGAAGCTAAGGGAGCTGCTTCAGGAAGGCTTTCTTTACCTTAATCCACACGTGCCAGCCCAGCTGCCTGCATGCTCCATGCAGCCCCAGAAACAGGATGACCCAGGACCCCAGGTTCCCTGCCCCCCACCCCTGGAGCCTCCCCCACAGAGCTGACGCCTCACAAGCACGCCACACCTGGAGCCTCCCCCACAGAGCCGACGCCTCACGAGCACGCCTACTGGTCTTTTCTGCCAAGTCTCACCGTCCAAACCATCTTGCTAACCCTTCCCCTAGAATACAACACAAGAGCGTGCTGTCTTTCCCTCAGCGCTCTGACTAGAAAAGGTGCCCGGCACAGATGGAAGAATAAATTCACACTTAATTTCCTCCAAACCTGGTCAAGCACTGGGTGTGGTGGACACACCTTCAGTCCCAGCACTTGGGAGGCAGAGGCAGGCCGATCTCTGTGAGTTCAGGCTTGGTCTACAGAGTGAGTTCCAGGACAGCCAGGGCTACACAGTCTCAGAAAAAAATAAAAACAAAACCCAAAAAGCTGGCCAGGCGCTGGTCTCTGAGCGTGGTGTCTTGCTTGTGCACACTGACAGCATCTTCTCCACGTGCCTTCCTTGCCCTGCCTCTGAAACTGTGACATCAGCTAGACAACACTCAGATCAAACACAGAGCTTCCCAGGAAAGCTGACTGGGGGGAGGGAGCCCCTTCCTCCACCTTTCCTGTGGCTCTGTCCTACAGCTGGTCCATCTTGGGCCCTAGCCAACCAAAGGACAGTGTTCTTGACAGGCAAGAAGTTCTACACAAATACTTTAATCAATTTGGGGGTTCTTTGAGCTGGGTGTGGTGGTGCATGTCTTTAATCCCAGCACTCACAGAGGCAGAGATGGGTGAATCTCTGTGAGTTCGAGGCCAGCCTAGTCTACAAAGTGAGTCTAGGACAGCCAAGGCTACATAGAAATACCCTGTCTTGAAGAAGAAAAAAAAAAAGATTTACTTATGTATATGAGTGTTTTGCATGCATGTGTGTCTGTGCCCCACATGTATACCTGATACTCACTGAAACCACAAGAAAACTTTCAATCTCCTATAACTGGACTTACAGCTGTGAGCTGCCATGTGGGTGCTGGGAACTGAGTCTTCTGTAATAGTAGCAGTGCTCTTAACTGCTGGCCATCTCTCTAGCTCCAGTAAACTTAATCTTGTTTGGTTTTGAGACAGGGTTTCTCTATGTAGCCCTGACTGTCCTGGACTCACTATGTACAGCAGCCTGGCCGTCTGCTGGGATCAAAGGCGTGTGCCACCACACCTGACGGTAAAGTTATTCTTACATCGAACTATCTTTAATAACAAGCACACGACACTAGTGCAATGCAGAGACGCCACACTGCTCGCCTGCCTCTCAAGAGCCTCCTCTCCAGACACCACACAGGAAGCCGCCACCCTACCACACGCCCACACGCATGGGTTCTGGGTTAGGGCGCTCTGCCGTCCCAGGAGTCACTGTCAGGAAGTAGTAATATAACACATCCCTGGGCTTAGTGCTCAAACCTTAAAACGCTGTCATTCTCTCCCTCCCTCCTCTCTCTCTCTCACACACACACACTGACACACACTCACACACACTCACACTCTCTCACACACACACACTCACTCACACACTCACTCACACACTCACTCACACACTCACTCACACACACTCACACTCACTCACACACACTCACTCTCGCACACACTCACTCACACACACTCACACACACTCACTCACTCACACACACTCACACTCTCTCACATACACTCACACACTCACACTCTCACACACTCACTCACACACACTCACACACACTGACACACACTCACTCACACTCACTCACTCACTCACACACTCACACACACTCATACTCACACACACTCACACACACACACACTCACTCACACGCTCTCACACACACTCACTCACACGCTCTCACACACACTCACTCACACACACTCTCACATACACTCTCACACACACACACTCTCACACACACACACTCACACACTCACACACACACACTCACCTTCTCTCGAATCTCCAGGGCTCGTTTGCACAGCGGCTCAGCCTCCTTGTACTTGCCTCGCTTGCCGTACAGAACTGCCAGGTTGTTCAGAGTCGCCGCCACCTGCCAAGACAGAAGGCCACAGCAAGCCTCTTTAGAGATGCCACAGAGGTGAGTCCTAGACCCCCCACATGCATGGTGACACACTCATCACATCAGAGGGGTCCACTACAGAACACATCAGTCAAGTTAAACAAATCAGCATGGGCTTGATTCGTCAATTTTCTCGAGCAGATCTCTGTGCAGATGTGACCAGACCCTGTGAGAAGACAACACAAACTCTGGAGACCAAATCTAGAGGGCATGCGATTTGATTCTGGATCAAGGTGAAGCGGGCCACTGATCTGAGAAGGTGACTTTTCAAATCAGAAGTGACCAGAGTACATGAGCAGGCCCTACCGGTGCCATCTGGGACACGGTGGCTCTCAGACCCTCCCTGTTGAGCTGGGCACTGGGATGAGCTGGACAAAAATGTACTGGAGAAAACAAGCCGTCAAGGACGGAAGAAGCGTATACACACCGCGGGGTGGTCTCTGCCCAGGGTTTTCTCCCGGATCGCCAGGGCGTCGTTCAGCAGGTTAGCCGCATCCTTGTACTTGTTCTGATCCCTAAACCAAAAAAACAGTCCGCGCTCAGCCGGAGGGGACGAAGCCCCGCAGGCAGCCAGCAAGCCAGTGCTGACACTGGGGGCTGAGGCCAGGGTTCACGCGCACTTTCTACCACAAGCCATCCTGAACCTTTTCAAAACGCAGTTTTCAAACTCCCTGCAGCGCTGGCCTAGGGAGGCAGCCCAGAGCAGTGGACAGAGCCCACGTGTGGACCAGACAGAACAGACCCTTTGCCTGCAGTGGTCCACTGAAGCCAGAAGTCAGTAGAGACCCATAGCTGACCTAGACCTGCTCAGTCAAAGGCTCAGGCCAGGAAATTCAGATTAAAAAGGAAAAATTTAGAGCACTGTAAAGTTGTACAAGAAAAATAGATATCATAACACTCAGAGAAGAACATGTACGATTTAAAAATACATACTCAAAACAACACGTGCTGCAACACAACCTCAGCCACCCACTGGCAAGGATGAAGTGACCAAGCCAGCGCTGCCTACACGCAGGCACTGGGCAGGAGCAAAAAGGGCATCCATCACCCCTCTAGAAAGCAACTGGACAGAACCATCAGAACTTTTGTTTGTTTGTTTTTGTTTTTCGAGACAGGGTTTCTCTGTGTAGCCTTGGCTGTCCTGGACTCACTTTGCAGACCAGGCTGGCCTTGAACTCACAGCGATCCGCCTGCCTCTGCCTCCCGAGTGCTGGGATTAAAGGCATGTTACCATGCAGGGCCCAAACTATCAGAGCTTTATAAAAACCTATTTTAGGAGACTATCTTAAAAGGAAAAAAGTTCAAATGTGTGGCCAGTGCTTAGAGACATTCATTTGCATAGTAAAGTGTCTAAACCCTGCTGGAGAGCAGAGGACCCCCACTCAGCGGTTCACAACCCCTGTAACTGCAGTCAGGAGACCCTTGTCTGACCTCCAGGGCACTGCACGTGTACAGACACACACAGGCAAAGCTCTCACACACATAAAACAAAACACTTTTAAAGTAAAAATGACTGAGTTGGTCAGTGAGGAGGGCATAACTGGCTACTCAGGAAGAGCTGGCCCAGGGCACCCTCTCTGGTCCTGTGAGACCCCTGCCACCAAGCTGGCAGACTATTCTAGATTAACTGCTGGCTGTCTGAAGTGCATGGGAAAGCTGGAGAGCTGTTCCATAGAGGGCCGTGGAACACTGGGAAATGCAGGCCAGCTCAAAGGCAGGTCTCTCAGGAAGTGAGCGCAGTAACCCAAGGACTAGCCTGTACACCAGGGCCAGGATGTTGAGCATGGTGGCCACATCGGGGTGGTCGTGGCCCGAAGTCTTCTCCAGGTCTTCCAGGGCCTGCTTGCAGAGTGGCACTGCTACCTCATAACGCCCCTGCGAAGCATACTGGATCACCAGGTTGTGGAGTGTGCGCAACCTCGCGGGGATCTCGTAGCCGCCCTGCTGGGCCGCGGCTGCAGCGCTGCTGTGTTGCTGCTGGACTGCACAGAGAAGAGACGTGGCAGCGTGGTTAGCGCTGAGCCTTACAGGCAGCGTGATTAGCGCTGAGCCTTACATCCTACTTCCAGTTAGTGCGCATGCTCATGCACTTTCCTGGTAATCCCTGAGCAAGGCAAAGAGAAACAGCCTATCAGGGCCTGAGTCCTGCAGACCAAGGACGCCACAGGATTCCTCCAGGTGAGAAACTGAGGAAAAGCCAGGTGGCTCTGACTTTTGTAAAGACCTGTAAGTCGGCTTCCTGTTGTCTGGCCTATATGCTAATATGCCAACACACAATAACGATGGGAGTGGGGCACAGGTAAGTGGCCCACACTGTAATCCCAGAACTGGAGGATAAGGCAGAAGGATCAGGGTCTGAGGTCTGGCGCTAGAAAGACAGTTCAGTGGTGAAGAGCAAATACTTACTATTCCTGCAAACAATTGGGGTTCAGTTCCCAGCACCCACATGGTAGCTCATTACAGCTGTGATTACAGTTCTAGGGCCTCTGCCACCCTCTTCTGACCTCTGCAGGCACCAGACCACTAGTGGATATGCATACACGCAAATGAAACACTCATATACATTTTTTTTTTTGAGACAGGGTTTCTCTGTGTAGCCTTGGCTGTCCTGGACTCCCTTTGTAGACCAGGCTAGCCTCAAACTCACAGAGATCCACCTGCCTCTGCCTCTCTGAGTGCTGGGATTACAGATGTGCACCACCACTGCCAGGCTAAAATAACCTTTTAAAATCCATTCCACAGGCTAAGCACAGGCTCTGCAGACCATGACAAGAATGTCCTCAGAGAGAAAGCAGCAGCCCCGGGCGGCACAGCCAGGGACAGCCACATGCTGCAACTCACTTCCTTGTCCCGGGTCGTCCTCGTCGTTTGGGAAGAGGTCGTCCAGCGGCTCTTTGGCAGAGTCAGAGTCTTTGTCCTCCTACAAGAGACGCAGGGCAGCCTTCACTCCACAGAGCCACACGCTGCCTACAACCCTCAGCATGGTGCTCCCTTTCATCTACCACGGGCCAGACTGGACAGCCAGGTCCTAGAACTTGGTGTGTGGTCATCTGCAGTGCAGCTGTCCATCGGTTTAGTTTCTAAACTCGCACACCTTGCACAAGGCCTGTGGCTAGATAACCAAGCCCCCCCCCTTTAAAATTAAAAAAAAAAAGGCAGATAAAAAGGAACCAAAGAGGGTTTCCTAGAGCAGAACTGAGGAAACAACGGCAGGCCGTGGCGTGACAAGGCAGGCCCTGACTGCACTTCTAGACCTTAGCTTCTTCAACTGTCCTATGAAGGTCTAACAGACAAGCAAAGTCTTGCTGAAGAAAAAATAATGATCAGGAAAAAAACTGATGCACCTATAATTCCCAAAGCAATAGAGGGAGGAAGTCCTTGGTCCCATGCCTGTGGTGGAGTACACTAGGGGCCCCAAAAAGAGCTAAGACCTGTCACTTTTACACCACAGCTTCAACAGAGTTCTGCATAGTGCACAAGGCAAGAACAGTGACAACAGAGTGAGGAGAGCAGCCAGCCTGATCGGGTAAGGAATGGCGTGACTATGAGGGGGGACAGCACGGCCTCGAAGAGAGAAACCTCACCTTTAGAAAACTCCCACAGGGATGCATAACGCAGTCTTCAAAGATACCAAGCCCATGACAGACAAACAACTGGAGACTGTGCAAATGAAAGACAGCCAAAGGGCGTGGGACCCAGGCCACTACCCAGTGGAGCGCATCTGCACGAGCAGGTCCATCTCCATCACCGAAACACAGAAGCCCACTAAACTAGCCCAGAGTACCAACAAGTACCACTCAGTGCAAAAAGAGCCAAAGGGGCAAAACAACACAGCAGGGAGCAGGATGCATCAGCGGGAAAGCCGAGTGCGGGGTCTGAGCACAAACACGAGGAACTAAAACCAACCTGTGAGCAGAACTGAACAGCAAACTCCCCAGTTGGACGCCTCCACCTTTCCAGGCAGGGTCTTTGCTATGGAGCTCTGGCTGGCCTGGTAGTCACTATGCAGACCAGGCTGGCCTTGAACTTGCAGCGATTCTCCTGCCTGCGCCTCCCAGCACTGGGATTCCCGGGATGGCCTTCTGAGGCTCGCTCTGAGGCTGCCTCTGGGCCTTGCTGAGCTTGGGCACCACTCACCGAGGGAGAGATGTCGTCGTCGTATTTCTTCAGCTGGTTCATGAACTCCAGGTGCTTCTTCTCTTCCTCCAGCTGAGCCACGGACTGCTCACTCTTCTGTAGCTTCTGCTGCGTGTTGGCCAGCTCGTCCCGCAGCCACTGGTTCTCCTGGCACAGACGACGGACCTGAGCACGTAGTTTCTGCTTCTCTGACTCCACAGCATTCAGGTGATTGGACAGGGCCATCATCACCTGACCAGAAGAAACGTTTACACACTGCAGCACATGTATATGGGCATGCAGCTCCAATCACACTCACAACGTGTCCTCTACGTGCATGTAAACAAGATCTGTATTCCTCCTTTCACCCTCCATGGGTTACAGAGGCTCACAGTACCGTAAGCCTGGAGCGGCTACACCCCACCTTTCTGTGGACCGGAAACACACAAGTCTCCTCTCCTGAGCATCCTACTTCCTATGCAGACCAGCCAGCCTGACTCTACATGAGCCTCCTTCCGCCCGAGTGTGTTGTGTGTGTTGAGAGTGCAGGCAGGCGAGGGCCCAAAGCTGGAGCTGGGAGGGCAGCATGCACACCATCCTCACCACTGAGACAGGAGAGGAACCTCTGCGGCTACCACCAACTGCGGACAGTACCGCCCACTCCAGGCGATACAGTCCTCGCAACTCACGTGGTGGATCCCCATGGGTCGTTGTCTTAACCTTCCTGTGCATGCACGCATGCGCACGCACGCACGCACGCACGCACGCACGCACGCACACCCACCACATCAGCTAAGCCTGGCACAGTGGTGCTCACCTTTAAACCCAGCAGAGGCAGAGACAGAGGCAGGCAGATTCTCTGTGAGTTTGAGGCCATCCTGGAACTACATGGAGTTCTAGGACAGCCAAGACTACTACATAGACACTGTCCACAGATACATGCCTGTCTAGATAAATAGATAGCAGGGAGGCAGGCAGGCATATAAAAACAAACAGGCGGATCACTGTGAGTTCAAAATCAGCCTGGTCTACAAAGCAAATCTAGAACAGTCAAGCCTACACAGAGAAACCCTGTCTCAGAAAACAAACAAAAACTCAGAACTTGCTGGGCGTGGTGGTGCACGCCGGGGGCACAGCAGAGACAGGCAAATCAACGTGAGTTTGAGGCCAGCCTAGTCTACAAAGAGACAGCCAAGGTAATACAGAGAAACCTTGCTTCAAAAAACAAAAAAACCAACTCCAAACTTCAGGGAGACCCTGGGCTCACGTGGGGTCCTAGGCTCCTCCCCAGTACAACTCAACAGACAACAGCTGAAGGCCATAACTAATGTGAAAGTGCAGACTGGAACACAGGTGGGGACTTTCTTCATAAAAGGCAAAGCTGGGGATCCTGCCGTCTGCCTCTTGTACAAGCAGAACAATAGGGAAGAAACCAAGCCCCATCGCACTGAGTTTTATGTTTTGTTTTGTTTCCAAGACAGGGTCTCTCTGTGTAGCCTTAGTTGTCTCACTCTGTAGACCACACTGGCTTGAACTCAGAGATCTGCCTGCCTCTGCCTCCCTGGTGCTGGGGTTAGAGGCAAATGCTACCACGGCCCAGCCGGGGCACTGGATTTTAACGAGCTTTACTGACAGGGCCACAAGTCCTCTGGGGAAGCATGTACAGGCACGTACGCTTCCACTGTCCTCATGTCTACATCAGAGCTGGTCAAACACTCAGCAATGTGGTCCTGGGCTCGCTGTGTGACTAGGTGCTGGTCCACACGCACCCCCTAAGCACAACCCTGACTAATGGCACCCTCTGGTACCTGCGCCTCGCTCAGGCCAAGCTCTAGCATCTCCAAGGACTTGCGGATCATGCTGGACTTCTCCTCCACCAGGTTGCTCTCATCGTCCCTCTTTAAGCACTTCAGTGTCTCCAGCAAGCTCTGCAGGATGGAGTTGTGCTCATTCTTCAGGGCTTCCAGGCCCTGGATCACCTGCTTCGTCTTAGAGATGATCTCATCCTGCGTCAGCTTCTCCAGCTTCTCCTCCTTTATGTACACCATCGTGGACATGCTGTCATACATTCTAGAGCGGAGAAGAAACCAGACACTTCATAAGACCTTTGTTGATGTTACATCTTTTTTTAAAATTTATTGTTATGTATACATTGCTGAGCCTGTATGTACACCTGCAGGCCAGAAGAGGGCATCAGATCTCATTACAGATGGCTGTGAGCCACCATGTGCTTGCTGGGAATTGAACTCAGGACCTCCTGAAGAGTAGTCAGTGCGCTTAGCTTCTGAGCCATCTCTCCAGCCCTGATGTTATATCTTTAAACAACAAACAGTGACAGTTTCAAATCATTTACAGAACTGGTGGGACAGCTCATCAGTTAAAACACTGGCTCTTGCAGAGGATCTGAACTCAGTTCGCAGCACCCACTTGTCAGGTCACAATTATCTGTAACTGTCTTTTGACCTCTGTAGGCACTGTGCACAGAAACACAGAGATAATCATATAAACAAATACAGACACACGCACGCATACACACATATAGAGGCGAAATACCAACACACAAAAACAAAATTAAGTAGATCTTTAAAAACTATAAACCAGGCAATGTTGGCTCACACCTCTAATCCCAGCACTCGGGAGGCAGTGGCAAGTGGATCTCTGTGAGTTCGAGGCCAGCCTGGTCTACAACGTGAGTCCAGGACAGCCAGGGCTACACAGAGAGACCCTGTCTGGGGGAGAAAAAGATCACACACATGCATATGTGCACACACTGTCCTTTTTCACTGAGAGAACACAACAACAGAGTCCTCGGTTAGTGTGCTTGCTGTGCACTCATAGGGCACGTGGCCTGTAAGGCCACTGCTACACATATGTACTGAGTGGCAAGCTAGGAAGATAGGATGCTGGCCAGAAAGTGACTGCAGCTCCCTGAAAGTAGATGTGTGCTCTCTTCTTCAAGGTCCTCAACAGCGAAGTGAGACACTGTCTGGCCAGCTTTAATGGAGACCACGCTGTAAGCATAATCGGGTTCCCATGAGCAGGAAGAGGGCAGAGGTACCAGGATTCAACTGGCGAAGGAGAAAAAACTGTGGGCCTTCTCCCCTTATTGCTGCCCTCTGATAGCAAGGGTTACATTCCCAGTAATGAAACATGAGTGTCTCATCTTCCCCAGACAAAATGAGTCAAGCATTATATCAAAACTTATTCTCTAGCTAGGCCCTGGATACAGCATTTGTAAAAACACAGAGGCCACAGGACAAGCTACAAACCGGGAGCACAGTGGGCTTAAAGAGGAGCAGCCAGTCCCACAGGGGAGAGCCAGGCTCCCCACAGAGCAGTCTCATGACAGGAATCCTGAGGGGCAGCAGAAGCTGGGCCTGAGGCCTGACAGAGGCCACTGGAGAACACAGGAGACTGGCTCAGGCTGCACATCAAGGCCAAGCCAAGGCCCTGAGACAGACAGACAGACACACACACATACAGGCAAAAGACAGACGGGGGGGGGGGGGGGGGGGGGGGGGGGCGGGGCGCAGAGGGGCAGAGGGAAGAGGAGACACACAGGTGGGAGAGAGACTGGAGAGCGCTGGGGAAGTCGGAAGGGAGAATTCCAAAGTATCCGAATGTGTCTGGGGCTCCAGCGATCCTGAGAACTGAGGCAGGTGTGATGGCAGGAGCCAGGCACTAAAGCACAGCTCCGAGCAGCGCTCGCTGAGACTGCACTGGCTACTCTTTGAGCCCTTCCTTGCCAGGCTGCTGCTCCAGAACTCTGAAGACAGGTATTGTTCTTCCTGAGGTGGAACTTGCCTCCTTATAAATTATACCCACTGAGTTCACTTCATCCTTCTAACATACAAGCAAGGCACGGGGTTAAAACCTGCAGTTCTGGCCCACAGGGGCTCTGCCAAGAAGGCTGCTGTGAATCTGAGGCCTGTCCAAGCTACAGCATTTAACTTTGTTTCAACTAACCACAAATAATTAATTTAAATAAAGTAAGTACGGAATGCCTTAACACACATGACACTTAAAATACTATAATGCAGGGACAGGCTTACCAAGGTTCCAATTTCCCGAGCTCTCAGCTCCCAGGCCCCACGGGCACACCTCACACCAGGCACAGGTCCTGCAGAAGGTTTGTACTTAGATGCCTTGGTCTCGCCACATCTAAGCCCAGTAAGCGGCTAGAAGCAGTGCTGCCACAGCTGCCTCCTAGGAGGACAGCAGGAAGGTCCCGCCATCCAGCCTCAGTGCCGTGAAAACTCATGCCAGACTAACGAACAAGTGTGAGAATTTTCTGTGTCTGTAATGTTGAAAACAGAATCCAGGACCTTGTGCGTGCTTGGCAAACAGTTCCCCAGCTAAGTATGTTGTGTTGGTTTAATATTCTGAGCCCTGGTCTCACAATGTAGCCCTGGTGACTGCACTCAGATACTGGTACTGGAGCGCCCTTGCCCTCGGGCAGGTATTGCCAGAATGCCCAGCTTTTTTTTTTTTTTTTAGATTTTTCTCATCTTCTTAAAAGATTTACTTACTTATTTTATGTAAATGTGTGCTCTGACTTCATGTACACCAGAAGAGGACATCAGATCACATTACAGACGTGGTTGCTGGGAACTGAACGCAGGACATTTGGAGGAACAGACAGTGCTCTTAACGTCTGAGCCATCTCTCCAACCCAATACAATTTAAGGTCCTCTTTGGCTACATAGCAACAGCTAACCTGGGATACATGAGGCCCTGTCTCAAAAATTAATAAAATAAAATGGGACTTGATCATAAAGAAGACCTGGATTGGGTTCCCAGCACCCACAAGCTGGCTCATAACCATCTCTAACTCCAAATCCATGGAGTCTAACACCCCCTTCTGGCCTCCATGAGTACTGCATGTATGTGGTATACATATATACAGGGCAAATACTCATAAAACAAAACAAATCGTTAGAAATTAAAGTACAAGCCGGGCGTGGTGGCGCACGCCTTTAATCCCAGCACTAAGGAGGCAGAGGCTGGTGGATCTCTATGAGTTTGAGGCCAGCCTGGTCTACAGAGCAAGTCCATTACAGCCGAGGCTACACAGAGAAACCCTGTTTTGAAGAAAAAATAAAAGAGAGAGAGAGATAGAGGCTGATGCCATGCAAATCTGATGGCCTGAAGTCTGATCCCTAGAACACAGGGTGGGAAGAGCCAACTTCCAAAAGCTGTGCTCTTGCCTCCACAGTCACCAGTGACAGTGTGCTCCGTGTGCACCTGTCCCCACGCGCACACAAACAAAAGACTAAGGGAAGGAGATGCAGAGGGGAGACAAGGTGGACTAGATGGGCAAAGGGAAGGCCAAGGGCTGGCGTCCCTGCAGAACTGCGCCAGAGCAGGGCACCAGCAGCCATTCAAACAGTAAAATCAAAGCCACCCAGAAAAGGGGCAGGGCTGGATCTGGAGAACAGGGGGGCAGGGCTGGATCCTGAGAACAGGGGGTCAGGGCTGGATCCGGAGAACAGGGGGGCAGGGCTGGATCCGGAGAACAGGGGGTCAGGGCTGGATCCGGAGAACAGGGGGTCAGGGCTGGATCCGGAGAACAGGGGGTCAGGGCTGGATCTGGAGAACAGGGGGTCAGGGC
>OU015742.1:201666916-201714571 GCA_907169655.1 Acomys percivali | reverse complement strand
CAAAAGCAGGTGGATCTCTGAGTTTGAAGCTAGATTGGTCTACAGAGTGAGTTCCAGGACAGCCAAGGCTACACAGAGGAACCCTGTCTCAAAAAAAAAAAAAATCAAACCAAAACCAAAAAAACAAATCACCCAACTGGGCATGATGGTAGATGCCTTTAATCCTAGAACTCAGGGAAGCAGAAGCAAGCGGATCACTGTTAAGTTCCAGTACCAGCCTGGTCTACAAAGCAAGTCCAGGACAGCCAGGACTACACAGAGAAACAACCAAACCAAACCAAACCAATCACGCAGACCGGGCTAGAGCCAACATGGCAGATAGAGCCTTACCCACTCTCTTTTGTTACACTCAGGTAGCTCCTCATACAGTAGTCACATTAGCCATGTACAGACCACCTTCTCCCAGGACTCTGGAGGCAGAAGCAGATGAATCTCTATGAGCTCGAGGCCAGCCTGGTCTACAAAGCGAATCCAGGACAGCCAAGGCTACACAGAGAAACCCTGTGGGGGGAGGGGGTAGCACTGTCTGCTCTTCCAAAGATCCTGAGTTCAATTCCCAGCAACCACATGGTGGCTCATAACCATCTATAATGAGATCTGGTGCCCTCATCTGGTGTGCAGGTGTACATGTGGACTAAATACTATATAAATAAGAAATAAATTTTTTTAAAAGTTCTATTCTAGGTCCAATGTTCATTAGTCTATTTTTATTGTGGCAGATGGATCCTTCTTACATCTGAGAGTTTAAGATTTTGGTCCCCACGCTCGTTGGCAACTGTAAGCAGCATGAAGTGTGTGTAGGGCAGTATTTGCGAAGCCTCAGTCAGAGTGAGAGGGCTCAGACTGTCTGCTCTAGTGTGGCCTTAAGTCACATCAGCTGGTCTCAGCTCTTCATGGTATCATGGAACATGAGAGTCATGAAATGATCTGTACATTTCTTATTTCATAAAATAATGAAACAAGTATGAAAATGTTCCAAAACTATATAGTCCATGCTGGCCTCTAATTCACTGTGTAATTGAAGATGATCTTGAATGAACTTCTTTTGAGAAAGTTCTTATGTATACATACACACACACACACAAACACACACAGCTTCCCAAGTGCTGGGATCAAAGGTGTGAGTCACCATGCCTCGTGTTTTAGGAACTTAATTCAGATGCTGGCTTGTCCTTTAGAATGGGGGGTTTTATGTCATGTGACTTATACCTCAACTAAAAAGAGAGAGAATGTGGTAGAAATTATCAGGTCTGAGTGAGTACACAGAGCAAAGGGGGGCTGGAAGACCATATACAAGCAGCCTGCAGGTCCGAGATGCTGCATAACTCCCACACACACAGTGAAGGTGCAGGTGCATGCTGGGAAAGAGGGCAGACAGCATAGAAGCTCTTGCACACATCACTAGAAGGACACTGCATGGGAGATGTTCCCCAAAGCTCAGTATGTTTCTGGTGGGCTGAGTATTGGGATTACAGGCAGGCGCCACCACAAAGGGGCTGTTGTTTGGTTTTCTTTTTTCTTTTTCTTTCTTTAAAGATTCATTTATTTGCCGGGCGGTGGTGGCGCACGCCTTTAATCCCAGCACTCCGGAGGCAGAGGCAGGCGGATCGCTGTGAGTTTGAAGCCAGCCTGGTCTACAAAGGGAGTCCAGGACACCCAAGGCTACACAGAGAAACCCTGTCTCAAAAAACAAACAACAAAAAAAGATTCATTTATTTATTATGTATACAGTGTCTTGCCTGCATGTGTGCCTGCACACCAGAAGAGGGCATTAGATCTCATTATAGATGTTGTGAGCCACCATGTGGTTGCTGGGAATTGAACTCAGGACCTCTGGAAGAGCAGCCTGTAAGTGCTCTTAACCTCTGAGCCATCTCTCCAACCCTGTTGTTTGGTTTTCTTTTTTTTGTTGTTGTTGTTGTTTTTTGTTGTTTTTTGTTTGTTTTTCGAGACAGGGTTTCTCTGTGTAGCTTTGGCTGTCCTGGACTCGCTTTGTAGACCAGGCTGGCCTCGAACTCACAGCGATTCACCTGCCTCTGCCTCCTGAGTGCTGGGATTATAGGCGTGCGCCACCACGCCCTGCCCTGTTGTTTGGTTTTCAAGACAGGGTTTCTCTGTATAGTCCTGGATGGCCTAGAACTCACTCTGTAGACCAGGCTGCCCCCAAACTCAGGACATCTGCCTGCCTCTGGATTAGCAGCCTGTACCAAACTAGGCTGGCTACAAATGCACGATCCTTCTGACTCTGCCCCTCAGCATCACTTCCTGGTGTGCGCCACCACACCCAGCCTCCTGTCCTTTCTTAAGAATCACTCCAGGGGGCTGGAGAGATGGCTCAGCGGTTAAGAGCACTGGCTGCTCTTCCAGAGGTCATGAGTTCAACTCCCAGCAACCACATGGTGGCTCACAGCCATCTATTATGTGATCTGATGCCCTCCTCTGGCCTGCAGATGTACATGTAGGCAGAGCACTGTATATGTAATAAATAAATAAATATTAAAAAAAAAAAAAAGAATCACTCCAGGCCAGGCAATGGTGGAGCATGCAGTGAAAGGTGGATCTCTGTGAGTTCAAGGCCAGCCTCGGCTACAAAGTGAGTCCAGGACAGCTAAGGCTACAGAGAGAAAGCTTGTCTCAAAAAACCAAAAAAAGAAACAAAAAAAAAAAGAAATTAAATACATAAATCTGAGTGCTACCAAGGCAAGCGAGTGTCCACCTTCACTGAGGCCACCTTCACCACGGCCACCACACACCATTCCTTCCTTCCATCCATCCAACCTAACCCTCTCTGTCCTCTCCTGATTTGAGTCCTAACAATGGACCGAAGGAGCTCGGTAGATAGAGCGCTGGCCCGGCTGCCCGGCTTCAACGCCCAGCACTGCAGAACACCGACAAGGGGACAGCCTTGGGGGCCAGGACTCAGGAGGTAACAGCAGAAGATCAGAAGTTCAAAGTCATCCTTGACTACACAACAACTAAAACCCTGCCTGGGCTACACGAGACCTGGTCACAACACATACACACACACACACACACACACACACACAAACACATACGGGTGAGAGAGCGTGCTCTCTCTCTGCCCCTGCCCCTCCCCCCCCTTTCTCGTCCCCATACCCCAGGAACCCATGCTGGCCACAATAAATAAATAAATAAATAAAATAAAGTAAAATGTGTATAGACAAAAGAGTCATAACAGCAGCCGTTCTTCCAGTTGTGTTTACATGAAAACACCCCACACTAGTACAAGAAAAATCCCCTGCTTGCTTTCTAGACTGTTCCAGTCATGGTGAAACACACCTTTAGTCCCAAGACCAGGGAGGCAGAGATAGAGGAGCTCTGTGAGTCCAAGGCCAGCTTGGTCTCTGACAGCTAAAACAGAGAGACCCTGAATTTAATAAATAAATAAATAAATAAATAAATAAATAAATAAATAAATAAAAAAGCCGGGCATGGTGGCGCACGCCTTTAATCCCAGCACTCGGGAGGCAGAGGCAGTGGATCGCTGTGAGTTCGAGGCCAGCCTGGTCTACAAAGAAAGTCCAGGGTTACACAGAGGGACACTGTCTCGAAAAACCACACACACACAAAAAAAAGCCAGGTGTGCTGGTTCAAGCCTTTAATCTCAGCACTCAGGAGGCAGAGGCCTTTGGATCTCTAGGACTTCAAGGCCAGCCTGGTCTACACAGTGAGGTCCAAAAGAGCCAGATCTATTTGGTGAGA
Organism: Acomys percivali; assembly: GCA_907169655.1. Taxonomy (NCBI): domain Eukaryota; kingdom Metazoa; phylum Chordata; class Mammalia; order Rodentia; family Muridae; genus Acomys; species Acomys percivali. Next base: position 201,710,848 of record OU015742.1, on the reverse strand, counting down.
CCCTGACTCAAAAAAATTAAATAAATAAATAAAATAAATAATAAAAAAGCCTAAAGAGTCCCCCAAGTGATTATCCAGCACCAAGTGATCAGCACTGAGGTCATATACACAAAAGTAGCAACAGATGGACTAAGTAGCTGCCATTTATATATTTAGAACAAACACACACACAGAAACAGAAGCTGTGAGTTTGAGAGGGGGGTGCACACAGGAAGGGCTCAGGGAAGAAAGGATGAAAATGATGTAGTTATATTTTAATTAAAAAAAAAAAAAAAAAAAGTTTGCCAGCCAGTGGTGCACACACCTTTAATCTCAGCACTCAGGAGGCAGAGACAGGGAGAGCTCAGTGAGTTCAGGCCAGGCTGGTCTACAGAGTGAGTCCAGGACAGCCAGGGCTCCATAGAGAGATGCTCTCTCAAAAAGAGAACAGCAATAGGGCAAAGCCACCCCTGAAGAGACAGCTGTGACAGCTGTGACACGGTTCACGAGATTGTGACTTTGACAAGCACAACTGAGTCCAAGCCTGTCATGGAAGCCCTGATGAGACTGCCCATAGCCTGCTCTGTCTAATTAATGTCGCACTCCTTTGTCAGGAGGACAGAGTGACCACAGCACCCACTTTACCAGGAAGAATAGGCACTTCCAGAGGCAAGTGTCCACACAGTCAGTGGATCAGGGACAACCAGTGGCCTAAACTGAGGTAATAGAAGGTCAGCTTGTGGCCACATACCTTCAACTCCAGCATTCAGGAGACAGAGACAGGGCGATCTCTGAGTCCCAGGCCAGCCTACAGTGAGCTGTAGGTCAGCCAAGGCCACATACTGATACTGTCTTAAAACAAGCAAAAGAACCCTGAGACCACGGAACTATTCTAGAAGCAAGAAGTCATTTTATTTACATACATATACAATTCCCTCAAGCAGCTTATTCCAGCGCTTTTGGAGGGGAGCGGGAGGGTGGCCTTTTTCGAGGCAGGGTTTCTCTGTGTAGCCTTGGCTGTTCTGGACTCACTTTGTAGACCAGGCTGGCCTTGAACTCCCAGCAATCCACCTGCCTCTGCCTCCTGAGTGCTGGGATTAAAGGTGAGCGCCACCACTGCCCTGCAGTGTTTGAGAATTTTTGTTGTTGTTCGTTTATTTAGAGTGGGTGCTAGAGACTGACCTCAGGGCTTATACACACTAGGCCAGCACTCTACCACTGAGCAACACGCACAGGCGTGCTCTGTACTCTGGCCTTGAGACACAGCCTCGCCAGGATGGAATCCAGGCTGGCCCTGCACCCTGTCCTGCTGTGGCTTCCTAGGCTGGAGCTGTAGGGGCCACCAAACTGGACCGCAGTGCGTTCTGATCCATGGGTAATAACTACCTTGGACTTTTTAGATTTTTTTTTTTTTCAAGCCAGGGTTTCTCTGTGTAGCCTTGGCTGTCCTAGACTCACTTTGTAGAGCAGGCTGGCCTCGAACTCACAGCAATGCGCCTGCCTCTGCCTCCCAAGTGCTGGGATTAAAGGCAAGCACCACCACAGCTGGCTCCAGATATAGACTTTTTAGTCCAGCAGTTCTTTACAATCCTCCTCTCCCAAGGTCGTGGGGCACTCTTGCTCAGACGGGCACTCTCCCTCAGGCAGGACAACATGCATGGTACTGCTGGCCTTCCATGTAATGCTGATTCACTCTGAAATCGCCATCTCCAGCCTTGTTCTTCAGGTCTGCATCTCTAGCTAGCTCACTGGGCCTCCCACAAGGACCTGGAATTTATCATACTCAAAAGTAAACAGCATCCTGCCCTCTCCCCATTCTAACATGGTGGGTGTCACCAGCCAATGAGTCACCAAAAAGCAAAGAAGCTATTCTAAATGCATTCTGTCACCGCTCAGTAAGTGCTGGCTGTGTACCACACCCTGGCACAGAACCAGGGATAAATCCCACCCTTGTGGACATGGGGAATGTATGAGCAGACAGACAGACAGACAGACAAGAAGATAAGCCAGAAGCAGAGAGACAACTCAGCAGTTAAGAGCATCTGCTGCTTTCACAGGACCTCGGTTCAGTTCCCAGCTCACAACCATTTGTATCTTCAGTTCCAAGGGATCCACTGCCCTTTTCTGGTTGTCTCAATCATCAGGTATGCATGCAGTGCACATACATACACGGAGCAAACACTAATACACATTTTTAAAAATTGGGTGTGGTGACACATATCTTTAATCCTGGCACTTGGGAGACAGAGGCAGGTGGCTCTTCATGCCAGCCTGGTTTACAAAGCCAAGTCCAGGACAACCAGGGCTACACAGAGAAACCCTGTCTCAAAAAACAAATAAATAAAGCACAGCTCTTTCGCTAAGGAAGTACGTACTAGCAAGAAAGACCAGGCCAGGGACTAGAGAGATGGCTCAAAGATTAAGAGCACTGGCTGATCTTCCGAAGATCCCCGAGTTCAATTCCCAGCAACCACATGGTGGCTCACAACCATCTGCAATGTGATATGATGCCTTCTTCTGGCCTGCAGGCACACATGTTGGCAGAATACTGTATACATAATAAATAAATAAATAAATAAATAAATAAATCTTAAAAAAATAAAATAAAATAAAAGACAGACAGACAGACCAGGCTGGATAGGGCAGAACCATGGCTTTTAACTCAGCTAGGTAGGTGGGCACCTGGCCGGGCAAATGGGGCAGGACAGGAGGACACTACTGAGATCTTTAGTGACTGACTGACATGGTCCACTGTCCATGGTCTGCAGAGGCTCCCTCCCTCCCAACCCTCACTCTCCTGCTCCAAGGCAGACTACAGCGGGTCCCAGGGATATGGCTGTTCTTCTGCCCCCCCAGCCACTGTCCTAATTTAGACTAGGGTGGGTACTTCCTAACTGGCTCATCTCACCCTCCCTCCATCCTCAGATTGGGAGCAGCCTCCTTGCCTCTTCCTACGGCAGGAGCATTTCCTAGCCCCACCTTCCCTCACCCCACCCTTCAGCCACAGCCTTCTCTTCTCCAATCAGGACCACACGTGGCCAGTCTGTCTCCTCGGCACTCAGGCTGGGTCTAACCTCTGGGCCAGGGGCCCTAATAGCACAGTGCTGCCCAGTGGGCTTCAGCAGGCAACAGTCCCTCAAGCCCACGCTTCCATGGATTTTATTTTATTTTTTTCTAAGGTAGGGTTTCTCTCTGTAGCCCTGGCTGTCCTTGAACTCACAAAAATCTACCTCCCTCCACCTTCCAAGTGTTAGTCTTTGTTTTTTACTTTAAAAATCTTGCTGTATAGCACAAGCTGGCCTCAAAATCCTCAAAATGTGCACCATGGCCAGTTTCTAATGTTTTTAATCCCACATTCTAAAACTTGACACTATCCTGCTCAGCATGGTAGTCATTTCTGTTGCATAATCTGATTTCTAATATTCACTCAACTAAGAAATCCATTACTTCTGACCTTTATTTCTAGTCTTTTAAGTCAGTTATGTCTGAAGACTGTTGATGGCCGTTTAGAGACTTTTACTTTCTCCCAACCTGGGGGGAAAATGGTTTAAAATGTTACTGAAAGGCCGGCGTCCCAGCACTCGGGAGGCAGAGACAGGTGGATCTCTGTGAGTTCAAGGCCAGCCTGGTCTACAAAGTAAGTCCAGGACAGCCAGGGATACAAGAGAAACTCTTTCTCAAAAACCAAGATAAATAAATAAAAGATTTTGTTTATGTGTCCACCTGCATGGGCCTTTTTTGTTTGGTTGGTTTTGGTTTGTTCTGTTTTGTTTTTGTGCACCACAGCAGCCCAGAAGAGGGTCTCAGATCACCTGGAACTGGAGTTAGAGACACTTCTGAGCTGCCTTATCTGGGTGCTGGGAACCAAACTCAAGTCCCTCTGAAAGAACAGTAATTGCTCTTAACAACTGGGCCATCTCTCTGGCCCCAAGAATGTACTTATTTTTTAAAATATAAACATTTACGTTGTGGGTAGTATTTGATTGGTTTGGAATGCTAGGCTGGTACCCAAGCACCTTTCAGCCTTGAAGACTTTACTATGGACTATTAGATCTCCTCCTCCATCTCTGCACTTGGAAAACCACTGTCCAGGTCCCATGCATGTCTATACTTTTCTTGCTTTTAGGTTTTTGTTTTATTTGAGGTGGGCTTTTGCTATGTAGTCAGAGCCTGCGCCTCAGCTAAGGTGTGCACTGTCACTGCATGCTCTCTACCTTTACAATGCACTGCCAAGCCAGCTGATGCTACAGAGAGGTCGCCAGCGGCCCCACCCCAAGACCATCAGCGTGGACAGCAACACGATGCTGCATTCTTTAATGAACCAGAAAAGGCCCACCCTCCCACACAGCCACACACTCTGAAATTTTAAATAGAATCACTGCATTCTTAAAAATACTTAGGACACTGAACAGTAAGTCAAATAACCATGAAAGAAGATCCCTAACTGTGGCATGTTAGGAGGGGCAAGGAGGTTGGCCCAATGTCCTATTACAATGCATTCTGAGGCTTAGTCACGCTGTATGAAGAGCCTTGGAATTTAAGTAACAAAAGAATCAAAACTGCAACTACCCCTCTATAGAGCAGTTTAAATAGTATATAAATGTTTTGTTCTCGTGCTTTCTAAATATGTCACTTTAGCTAGTACACCAGATCACCACTTGATAATAAAAGAATAGCAGGTGGTGACAATTCCAACACAGCACACCTGCAAACTCCGTTATAAGGCCATATACGCCATCACACACTAAAATCACTTTTTAACGCTTTAAGATTTTTTATGGGAAGGGGACTCCGCACAGTACAAGGAAAAGCACTCCAGGCTGGGCACGTTCGGGTCGCCAGAGAGATTCCACACACCAGGCCACTGAAAGAGACTGGCTGGCCACCGGCCACGGACCACAGCATGACAGCACGCAGCCCAGGGCGGTGCCGGGGAGAGGTGGGGGCTGGAAGGGCGGAGAGGCCTGAGACAAAGCCAGCCGGCTGACCCCCAACACACACCGCCGCCGCCTCCCCGGGACCTCAGCAGCCAGGCTGTGGGACCCTAAGCCCACAGCTGCCATTGGAAAGCCGCCCCCGCCCCGGGCCCTGAGTCAGGGCGGGGCCCTGAACAGATGGGACAGAAGCCGAGGGACGCCGGAGAGGAGCAGGGGAGAGGGGACGGGGCAGGGACCCGAGCCTAGCAGGCAGATCCTCTAAACCTGGAGGATCACAGACGAACAAGTACCTCAACCCAAAAAGGCGCAGGTAGAACTGGGACAGGTCTCGAACCAGGACTGGCAGAGAGGGTTTCTAGAAGAGCTTCAGCCTGGGTGTGCAGAGAGATGACAAAGACCTCAGACAGGAGGGGCGCAGGCAGTGACAGGGCAGAGACTCAAACCAGGGGCGCAGGTAGCCAGGGGACAAGGACCGCAGGCTGGAGGAACACGGAGAGGTGACAAGAGACCCGAGCCTGGAAAGTCGCAGGCAGAGACCGGACAGAAACCCCAGGCTGGATGAGCACAGGCTGAGAGAGGACAAGGACCGCAGACTGCAGGTGCGCAGGCAGAGGTGACAGAGACCGGGCGCATGGAGGGGCGCGGGCGGAGTCGGGAGGGGACCCGAGCGTGCAGACGCGAGTGAGAAAGCCAGGGAGGGGTCTGGATCTGGGTCCAGGCGCAGGACCAGAATCGCAGCCTGGAAGGGTGGGGTGCAGATGCGGCGGTGGACCGGAAGGGCCCGGAAGCCTTAGCCCGGAGGATGCGGGCGGCAAGGGGTCGCGGGCGCCTCCAGAGCGCTGCGCACGAGCCCCGCGGAGCCCGGGGCGGGGCGGGGCCGCACACTCACCGTCCGATCCGGAGCGCCGCGCTCGTCGCGCTGTCGCAGGCCGAGGCCGCGCGGAGCCCAGCAGTCTCAGCAGCAAGCGGAGCCTCCGCGGCCGCCCCGCAGCATCCTCAGCCTGACCCGCGCGCCGCAGCCTCGCGCCAACCTCCGCCGCCGAAAATGGCGTCGCCGGCGCCGCGCCCGCCCCACAATGCCGTGCGCCGTGACGTCACCCACCCTCGCACCGCCGGGCGGGGCTCGGTGGGGGGTGGGAGGGGAAACTGAGGCGGAGATCTGCAGTCCGGCGCTCTCCAGAAGCCTCTAATCTGCGTGCGGTCGCCCCATCCTGGGAGGCCTTACGCGTCGCGCCTCCAGCAGTGGAGGAGGGGAAAGATGCCAGGCGGCCAGGGCCCACCTTTCCTTGGCTCGCTCCCGGCCGCAGCTCTCGACCTCCAGCCTGGCCCGAAGGGCAGGCTTGCCAGCTCAGGTTGCCTCACACAGCCGCCTGGCACCCCAGCTTCAGGCCTGACTCAGCAGCCGGCTAGAGGGTACGCTGAGTCAGTGGCAAGGCCGAGCTTGCCTGCCACCGGCTTGGGAATCCTCCGGGTGCCTTTGAACGTTCCCAGAATGGCCCGGTGGCATTACTAAGGGGTACGGGTTGCCAGCCTCCCCACCTTGGGAGCCACTGCCCTCTTCCGATGGTATTGGCTCAGCACCTGCTGCCGTCCTCCCCCCCACCCACCTGCAGTTACACCTGTCAACAGCAGGGAGGCAGGTGCTTTTGGTCTTAACAGGCATATCAGTTACTTTGACCTCCTAGGAAAATCAAAGGCTGGGTAATAAGGGGGCAGCTCCTGTGGGGAGCACAGCTGCTCAGATTGCCTTAAGGAGTCTTTTCTTGACTGAACACTCTTTACAGCTTGCCGCAGCTCACCAACTACTGCTTGGTGTTACCAGTGCTTCAGCCACCGCCATACCTCTGAGCAAGCCTTTTGCCTGCATGCTGTAGGAAAGAAAACACCAGGCTGAACAGGAGCCCTTTGCATCCTGTGGGCCAGGCCCTGCCCCCCTCAGAGCCCTGTATACATGCACACTTCTTCGGTGAAGGGCCTTTTTGTTTCATCTGCCCCTTGCTTTATTCATCTTGTTTTTTGGTCCCTTCGAGTAATGTCTACCAAGCTCCCAAGAGCTTCATGGGAAGACCCGGTGCACTGAGTGGCAGATGACCTCCCATTCCAGTGAGCAAAACAGGCTCAAACAGAATCTGACTCGTTGAAATAGTAAAACAGCCGAGGTAGTAGTGGGGGGCAGTTCATGTCTTTAGTCCCAGGACTCTGGAGGCAGAAGCAGATGAATCTCTGTGACTTTGAGGCCAGCCTGGTCTACAGAGTGAGTTTCAGGATAGCCAAGGCTATACAGAGAAACCCTGTCTCAAAAAAACAAAGAAAATGCCGTGCATGGTGGCACACGCCTTTTATCCCAGCACTCGGGAGGCAGAGGCTGGCAGATCGCTGTGAGTTCAAGGCCAGCCTGGTCTACAAAGTGAGTCCAGGACAGCCAAGGCTACACAGAGAAACCCTGTCTCGAAAAACCAAAAAGACAGAAAAAGAAAATAAAACAACAGGTGGATGGTCTGATGGGGGAGGGGGTGGTACATAACCCAAACTCCAAAATCAGAAAAGTGTGCTGACACCCAAAATATAGGAATGAATGGGCCCACAAAGCCAGCATAGGACAAACACTCTAGTAAAGTCCTGAGACTGGAGCAACCCTGTTGTGTTGTGGGCAAGAAAAGACCAAGCTAATCAGCCCTGCCCCAGCCACACATGGCTCTCAGTTCCAGCTTGGTCTCCAGGATGCACAGGACCTGGCTGCGCTGACCTTGTGTCATCCTGCCCCTAGCTGCCCCTAGCTGCCCATGACTGTCTCTCAGTTTGCCCTGCCACCCTCTCTTCAGTGTCCACCTGCCTAGAATGTTACATGACTTCCTGAGAAGACATAGAGGCATCTCTCTATCCGGGTGCTGGAGAGATGGCTCAGAGGTTAAGAGCACTGGCTGCGCTTCCAGAGGGCCTGAGTTCAATTCCCAGCAACCATATAGTGGCTCCCAACCATCTGTAATGTGATCTGATGTCCTCTTCTGGCCTGCAGGTGTACGTGCAAGCAGAGCACTATACATAATAATAAATAAGTAAATCTTAGGGGGGGTATCTGTCCAGCAGCTGGAGAGATGGCTAAATGATTAAGAATGCTTATTGCTCTCTCAGGGGACTGGAATTCTGTTTCCAGAAATTGCCTGTAACTCCAGCTCCAGGGCATCTGTGGCTCTCTTCTGGCCTCTGTGACATCTGTGACATCTGTACATACACGCACATCAATGACTATGAATCTTTGAAAAAAAACACCTGTTCATCCTCAAACAGGGCATCAACAGAGCAAAGAAAGAATTCCACCCTAGTCCCGTTTGATGAGCCAAGGAGATTAGGGATATTTACAGAAGCAAGGATGATAGACCAGCAGCTATAGCACCCAAAGGCCACCCAGCATGTGTGACAGCTCACGAAAGCTTCATAGCCTCCGTACACCCAGCACCTCTCCTCTCAGGGCCATGGACAGCTGGGAGGCAGGAAAGAGTGGTCACAGGACTCTTGGGTGAGGGTCTGGTCCCTCTCCTGGGAGTGTTAACAGCTCCTTCCCATGCCCCTAGCCAGCACTGTATCATCTTGCCTCCCTCATCGTCGTGCCTGGAGGGCCAAGGTGTTCTGTAGGTCCCCACAGTGCTCTGATCCGTCATGGCCTTGGTCATGTTTCCCCACAGGAAGTAGACCACAACAGATGTTCTTCTTTGTCCCCAGGTACTCCAAGACTCAGGCAAAAGTCATTTCCTCAATGAAGCCTTCTCTGACCATACCAGCCTGGCCAAGGCCTGTTCCGGGCTTCCACCTGTCCCTTCTCCTGCTGTGCACTGTGGTCAGTTTACACAGCTGCTTGTCCCCTGACCTGATAGCATTAGAGCAGAGGTATTCTGTGTCCACTCAGCCCTCACAGTCCTGCCTAGCCACTGCCCCCGAGCAGGCGGGTATGCGGTTGAGGCCAGTGGAAGAGAGAAGGTCAAGTTGACCCTTGCTCCTCTTTCCTTTGCCTCACCCCCTCTGGTGGAAGAGACACTCACTCAGGCCCTGTGAGTGCTTGATTTCTGTTCTTAGAGCCATTAATGGCTGAGGCTGCTCCCCCAAGGAGGGGCTGACTAAGGCAGAAGGCATGGATCCTGGGCTCTGCTGCACAAATATTTGGCAGAACAGCCACCTGGTGCCTGGTGAAGCTCTGGAACAGCCACAGTCCGCCCCACCCGTCTCTGAGACCAGCACCCAGCCTTGCTGAATGCATTGTTTCTTCATTTGTCCTTTTTTTTTTTTTTTTTTTAATATTTTGAGATAGGGTCTTGTGCATCCCAAGTAGACCTCAAACTCACTATGAACTGATAATAATCTTGAATTTACAACCCTCTTGCCTCCAACCCCCAAATGCTGGGACTATAGGCATGCACCACCACATCCAGTTTATATGGAGCTCTGGAGACTAAACCTTGGGTTTTGCGCATACTAGGCAAGCATTCTACAAACCTCCAGCCCTGTGCTGTCTCTGTTGATCATTGGACCCTCACAGCCACTGAATAGAGCGCTGTTGCCCCCACTTTACAGATATGTATAGCCCAGCTCCTGTAGGCGTTAAGTCATGCCTATCTCTTGGAGAGACGTCGTCTCTCAGCTTTGGGAAGCACAATCACAATACAGCGTCTGACTTGGAGGTTGGCTGAGCAAGGCGTTGTGTCCCAAGTGAGCTCTGCCTTGGCAATGAGGAGGCCTCAGCAGGCTGCACTGAGCAAGCAGACACTATCTGCTCATCCCAGTGAGCTAAGAGGAGCAGGACCCTAGGAACAAAACATGGGGTACCAAGGTAAAGCCTTAACAGCTTGTTTGTGGAGATCCTGTGGCCTCTGAGCACCCTTGGGACTGGCTGAAGGCTTGGGGGACTGTGCCACTGTGGAGCATCGAAGCACCCTGGATGGCCGTGCTCCCCACATCAGGACTGGGGTAGCTCCAGCTGCAGCAGGCTTGCTCACGAAGGGTGAGTTCTTTGTCTTGTTCTATGTGGCAAGAGTAGCTAGCATGGTGGCTGCCTGCCTCTCCTCCCTTTTCCCTTCCCAAATGGAAGTGTATGGTCCTCTGTGCTTCTTGCTCTCCTTCAGCCTCGGGCCCTTCCTTCTGTCACGCTCCCAAACCCGGAGAGATCAGTAAGCTGCCTAGAAATGAAAACCAAGGCTAGAGCTCATTTGCGGATTTGCTTTTCTGCCCTTGTTAGGGTGACTATTGCTGAGATGAAGCACCATGCCCGAAAGCAAGCCGGGGAGGAAAGGGCTTATTTGGCTTTCAGTCCCACATCGCTGTCCATCACTGGTGGAAGTCAGGACAAGAACTCAAGCAGGGCAGGGACCTGGAGGCAGGAGCTGATACAGAGGCCATGGAAGGTTCTGCTCACTGCTCCCCATGCATTGCTCAGCCTGCTGTCTTGTAGGACCCAGGACCAGCAGCCCAGGAATGGCACTAATTTTAAAAATGCCCCACAGCCTTGCTTACAGCCCCATCTCAGTGAGACATTTCTCAGTTGAGGCCCTTTCCTTCTTAATGACAGCTTCTGTCAAGTTGACAAAATTAGCCAGTACCTTGTCCTTTGGCTTGTTTTTGAAATAAGGTCTCTTGTAGCCCAGGTTGGCCTCAAACTCAGTACATAGTCAGGGTGACCTTTAATTTCTGTTCCTCCTGGCTCCTCCTAAGTGCTGGAATGATAGACATGAACAGCAACAACCATCCTAGTCTGGGTTGTTGCTGATGTTTTGTTTGTTTTTGGAGACAAAAGCTCATTGGAATTTCAAAGCTGCTGAGGTGAAGCTGGTGAACAGTGAAGTAAGCCAACGTGGCGCACACCTTTAATCACAGCACACCAGAGGCAGAAGTAGGTGGATCTCTGAGTCAGAGGCCAGCCTGGTCTATGGAGTGAGTTCCAGGACAGCCTGGGCTGCACAGAGAGATTCTGCTTTAAAGAAGAAGGAAGAGCCAGGCGTGGTGGCGCACACCTTTAATCCCAGCACTTGGGAGGCAGAGGCAGGAGGATCGCTGTGAGTTCGAGGCCAGCCTGGTCTACAAAGAGAGTTCCAGAATAGCCAAGGCTACACAGAGAAACCCTGTCTCATAAAGAAAAGAAGAAGAAGAAGAAGAAGAAGAAGAAGAAGAAGAAGAAGAAGAAGAGGAGGAGGAAGAGGAAGGGGAAGGGGAAGAAGAAAGATAGAGGAGAATGAAAGAAAAAGAAATAGAGCTGCCAAGTAGAAATAGAGCCAGTTGCCGGGCGTGGTGGCGCACGCCTTTAATCCCAGCACTCCCGAGGCAGAGGCAGGTGGATGGATCTCTGAGAGTTCGAGGCCAGCCTGGTCTACAAATCAAGGCCAGGACAGCCAGGGCTACACCGAGAAACCCTGTCCCAAAACCAAAAACAAACAAACAAAACCTCATTCATCTTTTTAATGTAAACATGAATAAGTATTTTGTCTTAGGAAGAAACAGAAGGCTGAGGTTGTCCCCAAACGCCCAAGAACAGAGGAAACAAGAGGAGGAGGAGGACGGCAGGAAAAGGGAAGAAGGAAGAAGCAACAGGAGTGAGAAGACAGTAAAGGAGTGTTAGCGGAGAGGATGGCCGCCTGGGAAACAGTGCTTAATGCCTGCCTCGGGCTGGGAGGGAGCGGGAAGGTGGGTGAGTGGGTGGCAGCATCAGCTGGAGGCACCTGCCCCTCCCCTCAGAAGCTTGCAGCCCCCTCCGGACCCAGGCAGCATTGCCATGTGCGAGGCTCAGGGAGGAGTCACTGGGCACGCCTGTCCTGGTATCCGGCCCTGGGGCTAATCTTGCTCTTATGCAGGTCACACCCTTTCTGGCTTCAATTCTAAAAATGGAACTTCCAGGCTGTTTTTCCTTTGCAGAACCAGCACTGCCCATCTGGGGCTGCTGCCTTCAGACAGCAGTGCGGGGACGAGAACCAGCCGGCGAGGGAGGAGAGTCAGCTGGCGAGGCAGGCACTCCACAGGAGGCAGCCTGGCCATCTCTGCCCCTCACATTCTCCTAGGAGTGTGGCACCTATGTGGACAACCCACTTCTTCACTGAGCGGCTGCACACACGGAGAGAGGGTACCTAAGGGTCCCCCAAGTCCTGCAGGCTACCACATCGCTGTTAATCGTGATTCAGGAGGCCCAGGGTCTCAGTAGCCTGTTCTCACATGACTCCGGGAACCCAGGCCTCACACACTCGTCCTGGAGGCCTGCCTGAGTACAGCTGGAGGCCTCAGGCCTCAAGAGATTCCCTGTCACTGCCTAATACAAGGACCGGGGTCCCTAGGGACCAAGGTCTACAGATGATACAGGTGTCTTAGTGGTAGACAGAAAGAAAGGACAAGGATGCCACAAGTGCACTTGAACCTACTTCACGTGCTTCTGAACTCAGCAGCTGGCCTCAAACTTGCTGGGGCTGGTCTTGCGCTCCTAATCCTCTTACTGCCACTCCCCAAACCTCCCAACTACCTGGATTGCCAGTATGTGCCCCACACCTTTTCTTTTTTCATCCTTTTTTAGACAGGGTCTCACTATATATCCCTGGCTTTCCGGAAACTCACTCTGTAGACAAGGCTGGCCTTGAACTCACAGAGCTCCTCCTGCCTCTGCCATGCCAGTGCTGGTCTAACGGTGTGTACCCAACACCTGGTTTCCCTTTCAAACACTAATCAACTGCCCTCCAGCGTCTGCTTGAGGCAATTCTTGTCTTTGAGCTTCCTTCCTTCCGCACCCCTACCCCCACCGCAGCCAAGACAGAGTTTCTTTGTGTAGCCCTGGCTGTCCTAGACAGGAGTTGTAGACCAGGCTAGCCTCGAACTCACAATGATCCGCCTGCCTCCGTCTCCCAAGTGCTGGGATTAAAGGTGCGCGCCGGTGGGCCAGAGAGTTGATCTTGGACAGGAGCATTTCCATCTCTAGGGTGTTGGTGCGGGACCCGGGTGCCAGGACGGGCAGCGGCGGCGGAGCGAGCCGGGGCTGTGCCGGCGACTGGGACTTAGACTGTGGGTGGCGTTGTGGCTTGGGCTGTGGCTGGCGCGCAAGGCCGAGGGCGAGTCGGAGGACAACTGAGGGAGTTGGCGGGGCTGGCGGCGGGCGGGCTCGCCGGCCGGGTCAGGCACTGCGAGAGGCCGCGGGGCAAGCGGCGCCGCGGGACCCAGGGCTGCTGCTGGATGTGACTATTTTTGTGTAGGTGGGCAGGAACTCTTGTTGAGGGTTAGGTTTGCATTAGGCGCGGGGGGGGGGGGGGGGGGGGGGGGGGGGCGGGGGGGGGGGGGGGGGGCGTGGGTCCGAAGTGTGGCTGTACCACTGGGATAGAGCAGTAGTAGCACATCCTTCAGAGTGACAGTCACTGTGTGACTCCTCCATGGCATCAGCATCTGCCTGTTGTTAGGGACTTGTCCTGTTCCTGCTTTAACATGACTCAAGGTTCTCAGACAATGTCTGGTATTGTCACTCTCATGTGTGTCCTTCTAGTAAATGTGTGATGTGTCAGAGGGTTTTCTTCTTGTGCTGCTAGGGACTGAATCCAGGGCTCATATATGTTAGGCAAAGACTCTGAGCCACATCCCATCTCTCTTTGCAGCTTAAAGTTGCATTTTTCTTCATGACTATCATACTGAAAATAGCACATGCTTACTGCACATTAAAAAAAAAGATGTATTTATTATGTATACAGTGCTCTGCCTGCATGCACACCTGCAGGCCAGAAGAGGGCATTAAATCATATTACAGATGGGTGTGAGCTACCATGTGGTTGCTGGGAATTGAACTCAGGACCTCTGGAAGAGCAGCCAGTGCTCTTAACCTCTGAGCCATCTCTCCAGCCCAGCTTACTGCATATTTATATATATTTTTCTTTTGAGACAGGGTTTCTCTATGTTATCTTGGCTGCCCTGGACTCGCTTTGTAGACCAGGCTGGCCTGGAATTCACAGTGATTCACCTGCTTCTGCCTCCGGAGTGCTGGGGTCAAAGGTGTGCGCCACCACGCCCAGCCATGGCAACTCTTATAAAGGAGAACATTCCATTGGGGCTGGCTTACAGTTTCATTATCCTCATAGCTAGAAGCGTGGCCGCATGCAGGCAGCCATGGTGCTGGAGAAGGAGCTGAGAGTTCTACGTCTTGATGCACAGGAGAAGGGCACTGTGTGCCACGCTAGGCATAGCTTGAGCATAGGAGACTGCAATGCCCGCCTCCACAGGGACACGCTTCCTCCAACAAGGCCACACCTCCTAATAGTGCTGCTCCCTATGGGCCTAACATTCAAGCTCATGAATCCATATGAGGACCGGGGCTAGTCAAACCACCACAATGACCTACCTTTAGTTTTGTTTATGAGACATGGGGCCTCACGCAGCCATGGCTTGGCCTCCGAGTCACCATGCAGCCAAGGATGACCTTCGACTTTTTCTTTAGTCCATGTTTGTGTTATAGGTCCTGGGAGACAGAACCCAGGGCTTCATGTGTGCTAGGCAGGCACTAGGGACTGAACCACACCCCCGGGCCAAGCATCTATCTTGGCTTGGATTTGGGGTGTGTGTGTGTGGACTTTTTGCTTTTATTTCCAGGTTCACTATATAGGCCAGGCTCATGATCTTCCTGCGTCATCCCATAAGAACTAGAATTGCAAGCATCCCCTGGCTTCCGTTCTCGTGTCACCGAGCCCTCTCCATGAGCCAGGTCTGATTATCTCCCCCTGGGCTGCTTGCGTATCTTTCCTCCTCGTATCTTCACTGCAGGAAACTACACCCCATGTGAAAGTTACCATCTAAGCCACGATGAGTATCTAGCATTATTACTCCACATATCAAGCATTTAAACTGTCATCATCAAGCCAGGCCGTGGTGGCGCACGCCTTTAATCCCAGCACTTGGGAGGCAGAGGCAGGTGGATCACTGTAAGTTCGAGGCCAGCCTGGTCTACATAGGGAATCCAGGACAGCCAAGGCTACACAGAGAAACCCTGTCTCGAAAAACCAAAAAAATAAAATAAAATAGTAAACCATCATCGTCACCTAGCTCCATGATCCCTTGCCTCTTGTAAGACTGACACTGTGAGGGCTGAGGGTGTGGCTCAGTGGCAGAGCACTGGGCATGTCCAAAGTCCCAGGTCCCATGCCCAGCACCAAAAACGACAGTCGGAACTTGAAGCTCTCGGACAATAGGGGACATGAAGAGAAAGACCGTTTCTTGAGAGCACAAGGTTTATTTAATGCAACGGGCACAAAGACAACAGCATCACAGAGGCTCTGGGGAGAGGAGGTCAGGGCTCACCAGGCAGAAGAGGGGTCTTTCTTGTGCCTCTTTGAGGACAGTGTTTTGTAACCCAAGCCTGCAGCCAGGCTGGCTTCCAGGCATAAGTCGGGAAAGGAGGAGGGAGGAGGACATGGGGTCACCAATACCGCTTTAGATAGAAATGCATGTCTCCAAGTGAGATCCTGGAACCTGCGAGTCTGTGGCTAGAGACTGACACTCCCTCCGTAGAGGAGAGCGCAGTGGGAGCAGGCTCCTACCTGTAGGAGGGAGAGCCTTCTGCATAGATAGATAGCACTCTGCGCAGTGCCTGGGTCCTACCCTACATTCCCACGGAATGTAAGGGTGTCCCCGGCAACCGTCTGCCACTGTGATTCCGACTGCTCTAAGTATCTCCTGTAAATGGGACCCTGCAGCTTGGTGTGTGTGCCTCTGGGACTGAGTGCAGGTTTTGTGCATGTAAGCCAAGCTCCCCGCCCAAAGCTCACCCCCAGCCCATAATTAGCATTTCCACCCTACCAACGATTCCTCTCTTCTATGCCTTGGGAAGACCTGGACTCTTTGGGTCTGTTGTTTTATGGTCCGAAGCCCGAGCCTCCTAGGAAAGCACTCTACAGCAGACCTTCACCACCCCGCTTGTGTGACAGAACACCCGAACTCCCAAGTCTGAGCTCTAAGGACTAAGTGTATCTTGGTACATATTTAAAATGCCATTTGAAATTTAGGGGTATATACACTCAGTTCAACTCTCAACACCACACGTGCGTGAACACACATACATAATGAGGCTGAAATCCTAATTCCACATTTTTTTTTTTTTTTTTTTTTTGGTTTTTCGAGACAGGGTCTCTCTGTGTTAGCCTTGGCTGTCCTGGACTCACTTTGTAGACCAGGCTGGCCTCGAACTCACAGCGATCCGCCCACCTCTGCCTCCCGAGTGCTGGGATTAAAGGCGTGCGCCACCACGCCCGGCCCTAATTCCACATTTTTAACCTCAAGGGGAAAAGGAGGAAATACAGCAGCGGTGACAACAAAAATCAACACCAGGGCTGGATGTAGGCGGGGGCTGGGCGTGCCTGTGAGAGCTGAGGACTGAGCTGGAGGGCAGCCTGCACTACACGGGAAGAAGGGAACTTGCGGTGCTGAGGATTGAGCCCAGGGCCTCACGCATGCAGGCCGGTGCTCTCCACTTTTGTTGATCAGGTGTCGAGGTGCTGTGTATCCCTACCTCTAGCCTAGAATTCAATGTGTAGCCCAGGCTAACCTAAAACTTGCTGCAATCCTCTTACCTCTGCCTTCCAAATACAGGTACCTGCTAGCTACCAAGTCAGCATCTTTCAGCTTTACACTTCCTCCGACTGGCCTGGAATTCACGCCGTGTGGAGCGCAGGAGCCCTGACTCTGAGATACACCCGATTCAGCCTTCTGAAGTAGGCCAGCACACTCAGCTCATAAAAGGAGTTCTTTTTAGCGGGTTATAACACCACCAAGGGCTAGGCCAGACTACAGCTGTCTGGAAACTCTTCTGAGAAAGGCACTGGACAAGATTTGGTGGCACATACTTGTAATCCCAGGAAGATCTGGAGTGCAAGGTTATCTTCAGCTACATAGCAAGTTCAAAGCCAACCTGGACTACATTTGACCCTGCCTCCAAAAATAACAGGAGAAAGGCACAGACACAGTTGGGATGGAGGCTCCAAACAGAGGCGAACCTCCAGCCTCTGTCTTGGCACCCAGGCACCTGTGCAGACCTACGAGGCAGCCAAAGCCCACACAGGCACTAGTCAAATTCCACGGACAAGCTGGATGGCTCAACCTGTCTGGCCCTGCAGGACAGGGCCCGATCTCAGCCAGGAGGACACAGTGGACATCGGGTGAGGAGCAATGAGGAAACTTGGAGTTGGTTCTGTGTAGACTGAGGTGGTGCATGCTGAGAAGGCAGTGGCCTCCAGAAAGGGGAGGGCCCGGCACTCCAGCCCTGGGGATGTCCTCTGCACAACTTTCCCTCAGCGACCGTGGACAAGGCATAGCACCCTCACCCCACCCCCACAGGTCCCCACTGTGCTCATCCAGATTCCCACATTCTCATTTTTTTGAGTGTCAGCCAGAGCAGGGAACATTGCCCCATTTTACAAACGGAGAAGCTGAGGCTTCAAGGACACTGGTGGTGAGGCTGGACCCCTGTGAGTGCCACTCCAGAGCAGGAAGAGCTGAAACTTCAGGGTTCAGGTCCAAGTGGCCTCTGGCAGCTTTTTCTAGCCACCGAGCCATCCTGCGCCAAGGTTGCTGAGCGTGCAGGCTCGGCTCCCTCCCTCCCCACACAGGAAGCTCCTCTCCTCTCTAACCCAGCATCATCTGTCCTCCCAGCACATGCCCCAGAGCCCTCTTCACGGACTCCTGTGTGCCAATTATGGAAGTGTCTCCTGGGGCTGCAGAACCAAATGCTGCCATCCCCACGGCTGAGAGCGAGAGCGGCAGGAGCCTTTCTCTCGGTTTCAGGGGCAGAGGCTCGCCACCAAGGGGAAGGGTAGGTGAACCCTCTGCAGGAAGGCGCAGCCCCTCTCATTGTCCCTTCCTATGCTTTTGCTGAGATGTGGTCACACTATGGAGCGCCAGAACTCACTATGTAGGCCAAGCTGGCCTTGAATGTACAGAGATCTGCCTGCCTCTGCCTCCTGAGTTCTGAGATCACAGGTGTGTATCACGGGTGTGTATCACATCTGCCTTTAATTTTCTTTCCTTCTTTATGCAGGTACGGCCACGCTCAGGCTTATGTCCTGCAAGTGGAGGTCAGAAAACAACTTGTAGGTTTTTC
This sequence comes from Acomys percivali, assembly GCA_907169655.1. Lineage (NCBI taxonomy): Eukaryota > Metazoa > Chordata > Mammalia > Rodentia > Muridae > Acomys > Acomys percivali. The sequence continues at coordinate 201,692,845 of OU015742.1, read as the reverse complement.
CTTCCATCATCTGGGTTCTGGGGACGGCATGCAAGTCAGGCTTGGCGGTCAACGCTGAGTCAGTCACTCACCAGCCCTCAATCCTTTCTAAAGTTGTTTTTTTTTTTTGTTTTTTTTGAGACAGGGTCTCTCTGTGTAGCCTTGGCTGTCCTGGACTCACTTTGTAGACCAGGCTGGCCTCGAACTCACAGCGATCCGCCCGCCTCTGCCTCCCAAGTGCTGGGATTAAAGGCGTGCCCGGCTAAAGTTGTTTATTAATATGTTCTGGGCAGGGCGTGGTTGCACCAACTGGGGGGCGGAGCCTCTCTGGGGCTTACCACACTGTTCTGGCAGCATGGCCAGGCCATGACTCTCAGATGCCCAGACCCTCAGTGAAACCCAAGCCCTTGGGGGACAGCTTATGTCTAACCATCTGACTTTCCACCAGGGCCTCTCTCTGCCCTCATCCCATTACCCACAACACAATGGCCATCCTACCCCAGGCAGCTCAGGACACAGCAGCTCTACCTATTAGTCACAGTGTCCCATGGAGCACCCCGCCTGGCCCCAAGCTCCCTAGCCAAGTCCCCTTTTCCCCAGCACTTAAAATCTTGTAGCACTCTGCGGGCTTTGCGTGTGTGCTGCACAGGACCCCGTCTCTTCCCCCCCTCTCAGCATCACTCTGTCCCTGTATGTCCCCCAGCACCTGTAGCGGGAACTTCGAGCTTCTCTGTCCCCTTGGCTTGCACCAGACAGCAGCCGTGGCCACGGCCAGCCAGGTTTGTAATAGCAGGGCTTTGCTTCCAAACTGCAGCTGGGATCTAAGCCCTGCCCTGAGGCTATGTGGTTTTGTTGTTGTTGTTGTTTGGTTGTTTTGTTTTGTTTTTTCGAGACAGGGTTTCTCTGTGTAGACTTGGCTGTCCTGGACTCGCTTTGTAGACCAGGCTGGCCTCGAACTCACAGAGATCCACCTGCCTCTGCCTCCCCAGTGCTGGGATTAAAGGCGTGCACTGCCACCAACACCCGGCTTGCCCTGAGGCTATGAGGGACCCCAGGACCCTACCCAGCTCAGCCCTGATGGCCCGCTGGCAGGTCCTCATACCTGCTCTTTCACTGCTGTGTGGAACAGTCCAGCTGCTATGGCACTTGACAAGTCCATATGTTGAAGGCAGCAGGCAGCAACAGACAGGCACAGGTTGGGGACTGACATGGTCCTGTCTCTGCCCTCCAAAAGGTTGTTCCTTCACCACCATATGGTCAGATTCTGGTGCCCACAGCCAGATGTGTTTCCAATATGCCCTAACGAGATGGATTAAGACAAGCTACAGCGAGGGGGCTGGGGGTGTGCAGGTGGCACCAAGTTCAGTCAGACCCAGGTTGCGGGATGGCTTGACCATAGGGGTGGCTTGGAAGCTCCAAGGACATGGTGGAACACAATTTATTTTTGGTTGTCTTTTTGTTTTTTGAGACAGGGCTTCTCTGTACAACAGCCCTGGATGTCCTGGTACTTGGATTGTAGACCTGGCTGGCCTCAAACTCACAGATCCACCTGCCTCTTCCTCTGAAGTGCTGGGATTAAAGGTGTGTGCACCATCACAGCATTGGGACACAATGTTTTGTTTGTTTGTTTGTTTGTTTGTTTGAGACAAGGTTTCTCTGTGTAGCCATGGCTGTCCCAGACTCACTTTGTAGACAAGTCCGGCCTCAAACTCAGAGATCTGCCTGCCTCTGGGATTACAGGAGTGTGCCACTGTGCCCAGCTCAAGACATAATTTTTATTTAAAGAAAAAAAAAAAAGGGTTTCTTCACCTAGGACTGTACCCCTACTAATGGCGCTCCCCCAAATAGCCCCTCAGCTGCTCATGCTCCTTGGCTCAGGTGTGGGGGTGGGCAGACAGACGCAAACTGATGTCCTTCCCCAGGGCATCTGCCAACACTTAGGCTTGCTTTTGATCCCTCTTTTCACCCCTACAGCAGGGTGGCGCCTGTTTCGGTGCCCAGCTCCTCCCCGGGTACCAGTGTGTACTTGGGGCAGTGGGGCTGTCGTCCGGGCCCAGGAAAAGCCTCCTTTGGCCACCTGCTCGCTTTGCTTGGCCGTCTCCCCCTCCCCCAGCTGCAGCCCTTGTACTTTTCCACTAAGGACTGACTCAGGATAAAGTGGAGCCAATTACAACAATCAATAGCGAGCAGTTGGAAGCAGCCATTATGTTTCTAGGAGACCAATCGATTCATATTTGACAACATAAAAGAAATAACATTCCTGGCAGATGCCCACAGCCAGTAGCACCTTCCCTAGCAGACACAGGAGCCGGAACCTAGGGGACAAGGACAAGGCCACCGAGGGCTAGGGTCTGTCTTTTCTGATGGCTTGTAATAGTTTGTGAGTGCCCTAGCTCTCCTGAGTACCTCATGGGGTACCCTTACACACAGATTATCACTGTGGGATATGGTGGCCAGTGACAAGCACCCATCTCCTTACTACAACATGTAGGGGACAAGGACGCTGGGCTGACGTGAGGTCAGCCAGTGTCAGAAACTGGATCCTATTAGGCTCCACATAGGTGAGGTCTCTAAACACCAGGTTCATAGGACAAAGGCAGAGCAGAGCTGCCAGGGCTGTACGGCAGGCAGGGATGTGGAGTTTAGGGATCTCCAACATGGACGTGGTGTCACATGATGCTGGAGTCATGTGATGGCCAACATGCATGAGTACAGTGCCTCTCAGGTGTTACATAGCTTTTACACTTTTTGTCTGTTTGGTTTGTTTTGTTTTTTGAGACAGGGTCTCTCTGTGTAACAGCCCTGGCTGTCCTGGACTCGCTTTGTAGACCAGGCTGGCCTTGAACTCACAGAGATCCGCCTGCCTCTGCCTCCCGAGTGCTGGGATTAAAGTGTATTTTTAGGTGCTGAGGATAAGTTGGGGAAGGCAAAAGGATCGAGAGTTTAAGGTTCAAGACTTGGTGTGATGGCGCACACCTCTGATCCCAGCACTTAGGAGGCAGAGACAACCGGATCTCTCCGAGTTTGAGGCTGGCCTGGTCTACAGAGTGCTTTCTAGTACAGCCAGAGCTACATAATGCCACCGTCTCAAACAAAGAGCTCAAGACTGTCCCTCGTTATCAGCTGAGTCAGGGCCAGCCTGGACTATAAGAGACCTTGGCTTCAAAACAAAAGTGATGAGTGCTTGGGTCATTGTGTTTTCCAGTTTTAAAAATGTATTGGTTATTTGAGAGAAAGGAGACAGAAAGTGTGCAGGGGTGTGCCTGCTGAGTGTGCCTGCTGAGTGTGCCTGCCTCAGCAGGGTGGAGGTGAGGACGAGGTCTCACAGTCAGTGCCCTTCTGTTGGAAGAACCCTGCGGTTTGAGGCGGCGGTCCTCCCGGTCCAGATAGCCACTCTGAGTTCTTAGGGGTGTGTGTGTGTGTGTGTGTGTGTGTGTGTGTGTGTGTGTGTGTGTGATATATATACACACACACAACATATAGACAGATTTCTTTCTTCTCGCTTCCTTTTTGCTACATTGTGGGTTACCCTTTTCCCCACTCTTTATCCCCCCAGTTTCATTCCCTATCACTAGAAAGGAGGATGGACAGGAGAGAGAGAGAGAGAGACACAGAGAGAGAGACAGAGAGAGAGAGAGAGAGAGAGAGAGAGAGAGAGAGATCCTTGAATCTAATTTCTTTCTTCTTGTATCTTTTTGTGTTGTTTGTTTTTCTTTTTCTTTTCTCTCTTTTTTTTTTTTTGTTTTGTTTTGTTCTTTTTGAGACCAGGTTTCTCTGTGTAGCCTTGGCTGTCCTGGTCTAATTTTATAGACCAGGCTGGCCTCGAACTCACAGTGATTCTCCTGCCTCTGCCTCCCAAGTGCTGGGATTAAAGGCGTGCGCCACCACGCCTGCCCAACTATGTTCTTTTCCTATACTTTCTCCTCTTCGTTTCACACGTTCTCTACAGTGGCTGGGCAGGCGTACCTAGGGTTAGGGGATGCTCCCTCGGGAAGGGCAGGCGTACCTAGGGTTAGGGGATGCTCCCTCGGGATGGGCAGGCGTACCTAGGGTTAGGGGATGCTCCCTCGGGATGGGCAGGCGTACCTAGGGTTAGGGGATGCTCCCTTGGGAAGGGCAGGCATACCTAGGGTTAGGGGATGCTCCCTCGGGATGGGCAGGCCTACCTAGGGTTAGGGGATGCTCCCTCGGGATGTCTAGGCGGAGAAATGATGCTGGCTATGGATGAGAGCAGACACTAAAGAATCCGGTCCAGGCTGGGCTTCTTGGTTGTGAGTTGCCAAAAGCTTCACCTGCTTTCTCCAGAAATCCAGGAACTCACCTGACAAATGCGGGTGCTGGAGAAGCTAAGGTAGGAGGAAGAAGCACTTTAGGAAGCTGGATGTGGTGGCACACGCCTGTAATCCCAGCGCTTAGGAGGCAGAGGTAGGTGGATCACTGTGAGTTCAAGGCCAGCCTGGTCTACAAAGTGAATCCAGGACAGCTAAGACTACACAGAGAAACCCTGTCTCAACAAACCAAAAAAAAAAGCATTTTACACCAGTCCTAGGTTTGCACAAATGGGTAAAGAAGCATCATCAGCCAGGTGGTGGTGCGCAAGCCTGAGGAAGAAACAGGTAGATCTCTCTGAGTTTGAGGATGGCCTGATCTACAGAGCTAGTTTCAGGACAGCCAGGGCTACACAAAGAAACCCTGTCTCAAACCAACCAACCAACCAACCAACAAACTTCATCACTTCAAGGTCACTCACAGCTGTTTCTCAGCCCGGAATGTCCTGGGCTCAGCCTGCTGACACCTGCCCTTGCTTCATGATCACACATCACCTTTTTTTTTTTCTTTTTTTGTGGTCAGGACTTCACACATGCTAGGAAGTTGCTTTCCCACTGGGCTGCACCCTCTGCCCAGAGTTCCTGTCTGAAGCCGATCCATCTCTCAGCTCTGCTTCCCTCTCCAGCAGGATGGTCCCTGAAGCATCAGGCTCACACCGCTGGGGAAGCAAGGACCCTCTTCTCTCCTCGCTCTCAAGGGCTCGGGCTGCTCCCAGGCACGTGTCCATCTGTAAGCTTTAGCTCCCTACCTGAAAAAAAGTAGGAAATTGGATGCCTGGGGAGACAGAGGCTTACCCTGACTTGGCACGTGGCTTTGGCCTCCGTTCCTTTTTTTTTTTTTTTTTTTTTTTAGTTTTTTTTTCGAGACAGGGTTTCTCTGTGTAACCTTGGCTCTCCTGGACTCGCTTTTGTAGACCAGGCTGGCCTTGAACTCACACCGTTCCTCCTTAATACTGATACCAACCAGGAAGTTCCCAGAGAAGAGGAAGGGCCCCCTGGCCCCACCTAGAAGCCGATGTCTAAGTACAGTGGACGATGGCATTAAGAACTGATAATACGGGCTGGAGAGATGGCTCAGAGGGTAAGAGCACTGACTGCTCTTCCAAAGATCATGAGTTCAATTCCCAGCAACCACATATTGGCTCACAACCATCTATAATGTAATCTGTATACATTAAAAAAAAAAAAAAAGAACTGATAATACACTTGGTAGCACATACCTTAACTTGGGAGGCAGAGACAGGAGGCCAGCCTGGTCCACATATGAGTTCCAGGCCAGCCAGAACTGCATGATGAGACCCTTGCCAAATCAAATCAAAACAAAAACCAATACGGGGGCTTGGAGAGATGGTTAAGAGCACTGGCCAACCTTCCAGAGGACACAAATTGTCACATGTCCACCTGGTAGCTGGTAACTGTAACTCCAGATCCGGGAGATCCAATGTCCTCTTCTGGCCTCTGCAGGCACTGCATATAAGTGCTGCACACACATACATGCAGGCAAAACACTCATACAGGTTCTAATAAGGAGTGCAGTGTTGCTAGCCAAGTCCGTTAGCTCTCTGAGCTTGTCCAGAGTGTGGGAAGCAGGGCAGGAATTCCTCTCCATAGGAGAAGAGCCTGGGGGGTTTGGAGAGGGGGAAGCATTAAACCTGCTGGTGGGAATCATCTGGTGGGTGACAGGTTTACACCCCCCCCCCCGTGTGTGTGTGTGTGCGTGTGTGTGTGTGTGTGTGTGTGTGTGTGTGTTCACAAGGGCATTCTGGGCTGCATCTGAGGTATCCAGGCCAGTTGAGGAATAAGACCACAGGAAGGTACTATGTATAGTGGCAAGGACTCAGAAGGGCTTACATGGCATGTGTGTCACTCTACTTGAAATTTCATGCTTTAAATTTTGCCAGTTTGTAGGGCTGCAGAGAAGGCACAGTGGTTAAAGGCACTGGCTGCCATTCCAGAGAACCCAGAGGTTCAATTCCGAGTACCCAGATGGTGGCTCACAAGCATCTATACTGTGATCTGATGCCCTCTTCTGGCCCATAGGTGTACCTGCAGAGAGCACTCCTGCATAAAAAAAATAAATAAATCTTTTTTTTTTTTAAGATCCTGTGGGAAGCCGGGCGTGGTGGCGCATGCCTTTAATCCCAGCACTCGGGAGGCAGAGGTAGGTGGATCGCTGTGAGTTCGAGGCCAGCCTGGTCTACAAGTGAGTCCAGGACAGCCAAGGCTACAGAGAAACCCAGTCTCAGAAAACAAAAACAAAAAAATGTGGCTACTAACTTCTTTGAGAAAGTATTTTATTAACTAGCACTTAGATATAATTGCTATATAATTTGAGTCCAGCTGATTCTGAGTTGAAAGTTAAGAAGATATAGTTAAGCAGCTGGGTGTGGTGGCACACGTCTTTAATCCTAGCACTTGGGAGCAGAGGCAGGCGGATCGTTGTAGATGAGGCCAGCCTGATCTACAAAGCGAGTGAGTCTAGGACAGCCAAGGCTACACAGAGAGACCCTGTCTCAAAAAAAAAAATATAGTTAAGCAACCTAGGCATAATGGCTTATCTCTGTAATCTCTGTAATCTATGTAATCCTAGCACATGGCTAGACTGAGGCAAGAAAGTCTTAAGTGTAGGTCAGCCTTGCTAGTGAACTCCAGGCTAGATGGACAAAGAGACCCTACCTCAACAAACAGACAAAAAACCTGGTGGTGGCCCACACCTTTAATTCTAAGACTTGGGAGGCAGAGGCAGGCAGATCTCTGATTTCAAGGCCAGCCTGGTCTACAGAGGGCGTTCCAGGACAGCCAGGGCTACAGAGAGAAACCTTATCTCAACCTCTACATGGTGCGTACAAACTCACACAGGCACACATATATACACACAGAACAAAAATAAATCCAAAACAACAAAACAGACTAAACTAAAAAGAACTACAAGGGGCTGGAGAGATGGCTCAGCAGTTAAGAGCACCGGCTGCTCTTCCAGGGGTTGAGTTCAATTTCCAGCAACCACATGGTGGCTCACAACCATCTATATTGAGATCTGGTGCCCTCTTCTGGCCTGCAGTTGTACATGCAGGCAAAACATATACATAATCTTAAAACAAAAACAAAAACCCCCACGATCAATGGTTAACTTCTAGGCCTGGTTTTTTTTAAAGATTTATTTATTTATACAGTATACATATGTTATTTATTTATACATGTGTGCCTGCATGCCAGAAGAGGGCACCAGATCTCATTATAGATGGTTGGGAGCCACCATGTGGTTGCTGGGAATTGAACTCATGACCTTTGGAAGAACAGACAGTGCTCTTAACCTCTGAGCCATTTCTCCAGCCCCACACATGCAATCTTAGCACTTGGGAGGTTAAGGCCAGGAATGCAATTGAGGTAAGCTTGTGCTACACAGACCCTGTCTCAAACAAACAAACAGATTGAAAGAAATATATAAAAATCTAATATGATGTTGGGAGACAGTTTGATCAGTAAAGCATATGTCATAAAAGCCTTGGACGTGGGGCTGGGTGTGGTGGAGCATGCTATTCCCAGTGCTGTAGCTGCTGAGAGAGGGTGGGGGGTTGGGGTGGGGGTGGGGGGGGTGTCGTCCCTGGGGCCTGCTAGCCAGCCAGCCTGACCTAACTAGAGAGTATCCAGTGAGAGATCTTGGCTCAAAAAGCAAGGTGCTGGGGCTGGAGAGATGGCTCAGTGGTTAAGAGGTTGCTCTCCCAGAGGACCTGAGTTCAATTCCCAGCACCCACATGATAGCTCACAACTGGCTGTAACTCCAGCTCCAGGGGATCTGACAGCCTCACCCAGTCAAAAATGCAGGCAAAACACCAATGCACATAAAATTTAAAAATTAATTGATTAGAGCCAGGAGTGGTGGCACACACCTGTAATCATCCTAGCACTCGGGAGGCAGCGGCAGACAGATTGTTGAGTTTGAGGCCAGCCTGGTCTACAAAGTGAGTCCAGGACAGCCAGGGCTATACAGAGAAACCCTGTCTCAAACAAACAAACATATTAATTAACCATAAAAAGGAAAAAGACCGCCTCCCGAGAAACAACGTCCACTGCTGACCTTCAGCCCTCACACGTACTTGCCCGCAGAGGAGCACACGTACCTACAACTAATGAGGACGTAAACACAGAACCGTAACAGCTGATTCTGCAATGGCGGGTTCTTCATTATGTACAATTATCTTTTTTTTTTTTTTTTTTTTTTTTATCCCAAATCCTGCTGGTCTACGAGTTCATAAGAAGAACCACAATTAAGTGACAAGGTATGTAGGTTGTGTACCCTAAAAAGAGTGGGCACTGGGTGCTGGCTGGCTGGATCCAAGAGTGCAGGTTTCTAGCCATCCTGCTCCCCTGAAATGCTGGGTGCTTGCGGGGAGGGGGGGGAGGTGGTGGTGGAGGGGGTGGGGGGGGAAACACAGGGCACAGTCACAGGCGGGAGTCACAGCTAGAAACCCAGGAACAGTCGTCTGGGACGAAAGCGACAAACTGATCATGACAAAACATGGATGCCACCAAGAAAAGACTGAAGAGGTCAGGGTTGGAGATCGGTCTCAGTGGGCAGAGTGCTTGCCTGGCATGGTTTGATCCCCAGCGTAACATAAAAGAATATGGTGGCCACGCTGGCAGCCTAAGCACTCAGGAGTGGAAGGCACGAGACGGACCAGAAGTGCAAGGCCATCTTTGCCTACCAAGCAAGTTCAAAGTCAGCTTGGGCTAAGTGAGGACCTGGCTGGCAGATAGGAGATCAGCATCTCATAACACAGGGCTCTGGAGGGTGTATGTTGAGGACCCGACAGACGGCTCAGTCACTAGGAACACTAGCTACTCCTGCAGCAGATCTGAGCTGTATTCTCGGGTTGCCTCACAACCACATCTGACTTCAACTCCAGGGGACCTGATGTCCTCTCTGGCCTCGCTAGGCAGCTGTACGCACATGAACAAATATATGCATAAATAAAAATAAAATATAGGTTTTTTTGAGACAGGGTTTCTCTGTCTAGCATTGGCTCTCCTGGACTCACTCTGTAGACCAGGCTTTCCTTGAGCTCATGGAGATCCACCTGTCCCTGCCTCCCTGAGTGCTGGGATTACAGGCATGCACCAGCACGCCTGGCTAGTAAAATAAAAAGTTTAAAAAGAAGGTATATGGTAAAAGGCAGCTGCTTAAAAATAAAAACAAAAAAGTTTTGGCCAGGCCTTTTAAATTTTTATTTTTTAAGACTTGTTTATTTATGTATGTAGGGGCTGGAGAGATGGGTCAGTGGCTAAGAGCACTGTCTGTTCTTCCAAAGGCCCTGGGGTTCAATTCCCAACACTCACATGGCAGCTCACAACTGTCTGTAACTCCAGTTCCAACCTTCACACCAATGCACATAAAATAAAATAAAATTATTTATGTTTGTATACAATGTTCTGCCTGCATGTAACCCAGCATGGCAGGAGAGGGCATCAGATCACATTATAGATGGTTGTAAACCACCATGTGGTTGCTGGGAATTGAACTCAGGACCTCTAGAAGAGCAGACAGTGTTCTTAACCTCTGAGCCATCTCTTCAGCCCTTGGCCAGGTCTTTTATCCCAGCATTCAGGAGGCAGAAGCAGCAAATCTCTGAGTTCAAGATCAATCTGGTCTCAGGCCCTTGGTCTTAGGCCAGCCAGGGTTAAATGGTGATACGCTGTCTCAAAAAATAAACTACTCTGGTTTTTTTTTTTTGGGGGGGGGAGGGTTGTTTTTGTTTTTGTTTTGTTTTTGTTTTTTTTTTTGGTTTTTTGAGACAGGGTCTCCCTATGTAGCCTTGGCTGTCCTAGACTCGCTTTGCAGACCAGGCTGGCCTCGAACACACAGCGATCCGCCTGCCTCTGCCTCCCGAGTGCTGGGATTAAAGGCGTGTGCCACCACGCCTGGCTTGTTTTGGTTTTTCAAGATAGGGTTTCTCTGTGTAGCCTTGGCTGTCCTGGACTTTGCTTTGTAGATCAGCTGGCCTCGAACTCAGAGATCCACCTGCCTCTGCCTCCAGAGTGCTGGGATTAAAGGCATGCGCCACCACGTTCGGGAGGTTATGTGTTTTATAATGGAGTCACCCTACAACAGGGGACAATACTCCAATGAGATACCACAGCCTAACAAATAAGAACCCCACTAGCTGGAAGAGGTTTTGCATTGTTGGCCAGCACTCCACAGACCTCCAACAATAACAAGCTACTGCCAATACCCTTGGTTTCCCTCCAGAACCCTTGCCAGAAACAGCACACAGCGGAGCCACCAAACAGAGAGGCCTGGCTGGTGCTCACCTGGAAGTTCCAGTCCCACAGGCCTGATCTCATGGTGCTGTAGAAAAGTCCTCAGCACTCTCCTCAGTGGTGAGCTACTTTTAACGAGTGGCTGGACAAGATGTGCCCAGTGGCACAATAATGGCAGGACCTTATCAGAGTAATCAACCGCTTTCTGATTGACTTGAAGGCCTGCCCCATGAGATGGGATCTATACCCTGGCCATGTTAACGGGGCTGAGAACCTGAAGCTGCATAGGTCATAGGCCCTAGCGAGGAACCTAACAGTACTCTACACGATGTTAAAATGATTCGGAATGACTTATTTCTCTACCCATCTCTCAGCCCCCATCACAGAAGCTTCCATTGCACGAGATGAAGTTTCCCAGAGACTGTGCTCGGCCCTCAGTGGCCACCAGAGACCTTGCCCTTCTCCTACGGCTCAGGGATCTTTTCAGAAGAGGCAGAAAGATTGCTGTAGTCAGAGGTACCAGGCATGGTGCAACACACTTTGAGACGACCAAGGCTGTCCTAGACTTGCTTTGTCTATCAGGTTGGCCTCGAACTCACAGAGAGCCACTCTCAATCCTAGCACTTGGGAGGCAGAGGCAGGTGGATCTCGGAGTTTGGGCCCAGCTTGGTCTACACAGAGAGTTTCAGAACAGCCAGGACTACACAGAGAGGACTCAGACACATACAAACCCACGGCAATTTGTGACAGCACGCGCAGACCAGCATGGAGGGGGGAAGTGGGCACAAAATCCCCCATACCCCCCCCAGGAGGAGTTTCTGTATTTGAAGAACCAAAGCAGCCGGGCAGTGGTGGTGCACACCTTTAATCCTAGCACTTAGGAGGCAGAGGCAGGTGGATCCCTGTGAGTTTGAGGTCAGCCTGGTCTACAATTTGAGTCCAGGACAACAAACAAAAATTTATGAGCCAGGTGTGGTGGTGCATGCCTTTAATGTCAGCACTTGGGAGGTGGAGACAGGCAGATCTCTGTGAATTTAAGGCCAGCCTGGTCTACAAAGCGAGTCCAGGACAGTGGAGGCCAACAGAGACCCTCTCTTGAAAAAAAAAAAAAATATATATATATATATATATATATAGTGGGTGTGAATGGGAAACTAACATGACTCAGACTACCACAGAGGGAAAGGGCTGGCATTTGATGGGAAGGAAAAAGAAGAAGAAGAAGAAGAAGAAGAAGAAGAGGAGGAGGAGGAGGAGGAGGAGGAAGAGAAGGAGAAGGAGAAGGAGAAGGAGAAGGAGAAGAAGAAAGTAAGCCCCAGACACCTCGGATTCCCTACCTCAACTTGGAAAACTGATGCTCTTCCTGAGACAAGCTGTTCCTTGGTGGCCACTCCTTCCCGAGCTGTTTCAGCTTCCTTGAGCAGAGCGTGTTACAGTGTGACTTTGAAACTGTCAGCAGAAGGCGACAGTGTTTATAGTCCTGTTTTAGAAAGCAAAGCTGGAAGCAAAATAGATCAGCAAACACAAACTTGGTCATACCACTTCCCACGTGATTTCCTCAGTAACAGGAAGTCTAAGATATCTGCTGCAAGTTTACAGGAACCATCAAGGTCGGGAGATGGGGACAGTGCCTGGATGCTCTCGTCTGGGTCGGGCACAGAGTCTGAGAAGCAGTCACTTCTCGCAGGGCTCTATGCTTTCAGGGCTGGTGGGAAAATGGGGCTCAGTCAGATGTCGAGGACACAGGGTTAGGGTTCAGGAGAAAAGCCTGGGTCTAGGAGTGTCCCCGCAGGGCATGCCAGAGCCCTGTCACTCCAGACAGCTGCTTAAAATCCTCAGCCTCACATCTTCCAGCCACAGCGGCCTTTGGAGGACATCACTATTAGTCACCGAAGCTTCAGAGTTCTGCAAGAGTCTGGGCCATAGTGGACACTGGAACTAGAGGCCCCCCCAGGGCCCCGAGTTTCTGCTAGCACTGTTCTGGTCAAAGGTACTGAGGCCCAGAGGCTGAGCAGGCTTCCTGCTCATGTCCAGATGCTCCTGTTATGATTGACATAAGCCAGCCCGGGACTGCTGGGTTTCTGAGGACCATACCACATCCCTTCCTGGGTGACTATAACTGGGTGAAATGCAGCATCTTGAAGTACAACCCAATATGGAGAAGAGCCGGTGTTATGGTTTTGGGTTTTTTCAGGTCTTTTGTTTGTTTTGGTTTGGTTGGTTGGTGGGGTTTTTGTTGTTGTTGGTGTGTGTGTTTTGTTTGTTTGTTTGTTTGTTTGTTTTCCTGAGACAGGGTTTCTCTGTGTAGCCTTGGCTGCCCTGGACTCACTTTGTAGACCAGGCTGGCTTCGAACTAACATCGATCCACCTGCCTCTGCCTCCTGAGTGCTGGGATTATAGGCGTGCGCCACCACGCCCGGCCTTGTTTTTTTTTTTCTTTTGAGGCAGGGTTTCTCTGTATAACTGCCTAGCTTTCCTGGATCCTATTTTATAGATCAGGCTAGACTCAGACCCAGATCTACCTGTCTCAGCCTCCCAAGTGCTGGGATCACAGGCGTGCCCCAAGTACTCCATGCTTGGTGTTTTATATATTTAAATGTTCTGCCATGCCGAGCGTGGTGGCACACGCCTATAATCCCAGCACTCGGGAGGCAGAGGCAGGCGGACTGCTGTGAGTTCGAGGCCAGCCTGGTCTACAAAGTGAGTCCAGGACAGTCAAGGCTACACAGAGAAACCCTGTCTCGAAAAACCAAAAAAAAAAAAAAAAAGTTCTGCCTGCATGCACACCTGTGCACCATGTGTGCCTGGTGCCCTTAGAGCTCACAAGGGCTTCAGATCCCCTGAAGGTGGAGTTAGAGATGGTGTGAGGCATCATCTGAAAGCTGGGAATTGAACCCGGGTCCTCAGGAAGAGCAGCCAGTGCTCTTAACTGCTGAGTCATCTCTCCAACCTCCTTTTGAGACTTCTTCTCACACACAATCTACACAATCTAATTATAAAAAATACTAAGATTCATCAAGGAAGCATTTCGTAGGGAAGTCATTATGAAGCATGTCACTGAGACAGCCTTTATGTCATAGCTATGTACAAGTCCACAAACTGATGGAGACAGAGGTGGCAGGAGAGTCACAAGCTTGAGGACGGTCTGGGCTGCAGGCACACCAGAATTATACACAAAGACTTGTTTCCAAAAGCCAGCGCATCGAGCCTGGCATGGTGGCGCACACCTTTAATCCCAGCATTCAGGGAGGGAGAGGCAGGCGGCTCTCTGTGAGTTCAAGGCCAGCCCGGTCTACAAAGTGTGTCCAGGACAGCCAGGGCTAGACAGAGAAACCTTGTCTGGAAAAATCAACCAACCAACCAACCAAAATCCAAAAAATCCCCCAATTTTATGGTCAAAATAACTGCGATTGGAATTTATTTACACATATTTGGGTTTTTTAAAGATTTATTTATTACATATACAGTTCTCTGTCTGCATGTACACCTGCATGCAAGAAGATGGCATCAGATCTCATTATAGATGGTTGTGAGCCACCATGTGGTTGCTGGGAATTGAACTCAGGACCTCTGGAATAGCAGACGGTGCTCTTAACCTCTGAGCCATCTCTCCAGGCCCTCTTTGCACATATTTGTGATCTAGATTTTTAAGAATCCGGCCCAGAGCTAGGCAGTGGTGGCGCACGCTTTTAATCCCAGCACTTGGGAGGCAGAGGCAGGTGGATCTCTGTGAGTTCGAGGATAGCCTGGTCTACAGAGTTCCAGGACAGCCAAGGATACACAGAGAAACCCTTTCTCAAAAAAAAAAAAAAAAAAAAAAACAAAACCAAAAACACAGAGAAGCCCTGTGTCAAAACACCAAAACCCACTCCCCCCCAAAAGTGTATGTATCACCTCCTGTCATGCTGCTCAAGTGCAGTTTGCAGGATTCAGTTGAAGTTTTGGGTGCAGGACGGTACATAGGCCATGGAGACACAGCTCACAGATCTTTCGGTAGCTGGAACTCTGTCCTCCTAATCTGGGGGCATTCATTGTCACGTGGCCCATGGCAGGACATCTCAGGAGAACAGACCCACAGGGGCAGTACAGCCTAAGAGATAGTGTACTTTCCACACAGATTCCTGATGCACAGCCTCCCTGCCGACAACGTCCCTCACAAGGCCAGGCCTCGTCCTGAGGAAGTTCACGTTTGTCCCTGTATCCTTCTTTTACATAATTGTGAGGGAACACTGACAAAAAATAACTTCATAGAGGGAAGACTGATTCTTGTTCAAGCTTTCAGAGGGTTCAGCCATCACCGGAGGACATAGTGCTGCAGGCCAGTTTACATCGCAGTAACCAGGAAACAAAGAGACAGATAGGAGGCAGCTGTTGGAAACCCACCTCATCTCCCAAAACAGTGGCAGCAGATGGGGGCCAAGGGTCTGCTCACCTGAGGTCAGATCCCAAGATCAAGACTCTGAATGCTCAGTGACAAGTGGCTGTTTCTATGCTTTGGGCCTAGCATCACCAAAGGTCCAACCCAGGGGAGAGTGACCAGCAGGAGGCCTTGGTGATTCCATAGATTTGTTTGTTTCTTCTTCTTTTCTTTCTTTCTTTCTTTCTTTTTCTTCTTCTTCTTCTTTGGAGACACAGTTTCTCTGTGTATCCTTGGCTGGCTTGTACTCCCTTTGTAGACCAGGCTGGCCTCGAACTCATAGCAATCTACCCGCCTCTGCCTCCCAAGGGCTGGGATTAAAGGTGTGCGCCACCGTTGCCCAGCCAGATTCCATAGATTTGTAACAGACTATCTTGGACCTCCTGTCTGGCTTCTGACAGTCATAACAGCTTATGTGAAAGCGCTCCTCAAAGACTGCAACCTTGGGGCTGGTGAGATGACATCAGCGGGTGAAGGTTCACCAGCAACCCGCTGGCCTGAGTTCAATCTCTGGGACCAAAGTGGAGAAGTAGAGAGTAACGTGACTCCTGAAAGCTTGTCTTTGGACTCACACTTGTGGTGTGTCACACATGCATGCACATGCATGCAGGCATGTGCGCTCTTGCACACGCACCCACACACACACCCCTATAAAAAGGAGGAACCAGTAGCTTTGGCCTTTAACCTGAGAGGCAGGGTCACCTACTTGTAGTCACTTCCACCAAATGAGGGCCTGACAGACAAGACCCTGCCTGACTGCATGAAGCCAGCACCTTCTACAGAGGTAGCTGCTGACCTGGTGCTCAGGCAGTCCCTGGCCTCCAGCTGTGGACCCTGGAGTGTATTTCCAAATGTCACTGGCTCTAATGCTGCTTGCCCCTAGCTGACTAGAAGTTGCTTTAGTCTCCTACAAGGAGCTTGGTTCCCGGAGCCCTGAGGACAATGGCGTCCTCATACAATGTATATACTTGAGCTGGTCACCAAGCCCCTGACTGAGCAGAGCCCATTTGTTCAACAATGGCAAGATCCCTCTCCTAGGTGACAACTCTGGGACTGATGAGGAGAACACTGTGACATGGGATCTGCATAGGTTTGGCAAAGCCCATCAGTAGCAGCACGCAGGGCGATAATATCAGCTCACAGTTCCAGAGGGTTCAGTCCAGGTCACTCTGCCCCACTGGCTTTGGGCTGCTGGTGAAGTGCCACCTCATGTCAGGAAGCGCATGGCAGAGGATGCTGCTTCCCTTTGAGGCTCTATGCCCTACGACCTCCAGCCAGGCTGGGTAGGCTCTACCTCCTTCCCACGGCGCCATCAGCCCACAGTCACCACACATATCTCCATGCTGTCTTTTTAATTCTTTTTCCAAGACAGGGTTTCTCTGTGTAGCGTTGGCTGCCTGGATTCCCTTTGTAGACCAAGTTGGCTTTGAACTCACAGAGATCCGCCTGCCTCTGCCTCCTAAGTACTGGGATTAAAGGTGTGTTCCACCACTCCAGGCACCTTTAACCACGGCGGTGATGGCTGCTATATGGTGCCTTTGGCAGCTGAGGGGGTCGACACACTGTAAAATGATGACATCACTCCATTGATCTGTCTTTCACACAATGATGCTGCGCCTGCTGTGTGTGTGTGTTTTTTTAAAGATTTATTTATTTATTATGTATACAATGCTCTGCCTGCATGTACACCTGCAGGCCAGAAGAGGGCACAAGATCTCATTACAGATGGTTGTGAGGCACCATGTGGTTTCTGGGAATTGAACTCAGGACTCTGGAAGAGCAGGCAGTACTCTTAACCGCTGAGCCATCTCTCCAGCCCCGCATCTACTGTGTTTGACTTTACCATAGTCAGGATCCCCACCACACCACCACAGCCAGGTGAAGGTTCACTCCCAACATGCACTGGGTTAATTCTTGCAGTCAAACTTTATTCACATTTTTACATTGTTGTATTCTGAATTGGTATAACTCAAGACACAGACAATAAATATACAGTGTATTGATGCGAAGCCGCCAGCTGGGGATGCAGTCAGGAGAGCTCTGAACACACGCCAAGGGACTCACAGTTTCCAGAGCCCTCAGGATGGACGTGGGTGCTGGTGGGCCCTGCCCGGAGGGCGCCTAACTGCCTGTCTTCTTTTGTCTCTGCCTCAGTTTGCTCCACATCCTCTCCAGGGCCACTTTCCCCATGAAGAAAGTGATGGCAAAATTACGCTTGTACCAGTCTCTACAGAGAAAAAGACACTCTGGTCAACTGCAGGGACAGGGCCTGACCAATAGCAGCTCCAGGGAGGTGTGGGCACCTGACTCACTACCTCCACCCAGCTGGCCATACACACATAGAGAGAGCGCTCCTTCCCTATGCACAGAAGGCTCCAACCTTCCTGTGGCCTTTACTGAAGGCTTCCTAAGACCCTTCAGAACCCTAGTCAGGCAGTGATGAAGACGCAGGCTTTCCAGCGGCCTGGGGAGGTAGGGTGGGGAGAGGCCTGCCTTGGTCTGATCTGTATGGCAGCACACGGCCCAAGTGCTCCACAGCAGGAGCTGATTAGTCACGAGGCTCTGAATCCTTCTCCTGAGTGGCAGGATCCTCTCATACACACCCTGCTGGAATTTGTTCAAAGAAAATACACAGCTGCTGCCTCTAAGTCACTCGTAGAAGCCCACCCACTGGTGGCAGCTCTGGAGAGCTTACTGCATGGAGGCAGGACGCATCTCAGACCCTGGGTACAAGCCCCTGCTACCCCAAAGCCGCCAACAAAGCACCAGCATTCCAGGCCCTGAGCCACTTCTGCTAGGACAGTACAAACCAGCTCCATCTACATGAACGTCACTCTGCCGACTGCAGTACCCTAAGGAAACAGGAAAGGCTGTGGAGAGCAAGGGCGACTCCATGTCTCAAGCCAAGGAGCGCCACACTGCTCTTGCCACGCAGATGATCTGATCTGCTCGTTTGGGAAGAAAGCCAGCCAGGCCTCCCTTCCTGTGCTGAAGTGGCCTCCTGAGAGCAGCGTACACACAGAGCCTGTAGGGGGCAGCTGCGCTCTGTCCACAAGCTCATGTGGCTGAGTGACTAACTAGGTCAGGAACACATGCCACGCTGAGCCTGCGTTCCAGGACTGACCTGCAGCTCTGTGCTCCGCTGCCCTCATCCAGGCTCCAGGATCACCCATGATCTCTGCGGTCTTGCCACTCTGGCCACACCTCGCCCCGTCACTGCTGTATTTTAAAGCAAATCTCAAGTTGCATCTTAATTGTTTTACCAGATACAACAAAACTCAAAACTCTTCTTAAAAAAAAAATCTCAGATTTAATCTCACTCAGCTCTTGGGAAATGGAGGAAAGCAGGCCTACACAGAGAAACCCTGTCTCAAAACAAAAGCAAACCAACCAACCAAATAACAACAGTAACAAAAAAGAGCCAAACATGGTAACATCTGCTTGTTAATTCTAGCACTCCTGGAACAGAGGAGTGGTCTACACAGCAAGTTTCAAGGCAGCCAGGCCTATATATGAGACCTTGTTTCAAAAATAAGTGAACAAATAAAACAGGTAAGAAAGAAAAAGACCACTAATAGGACAGGATGATCAGCTAACTCGCAGACACAACCATCCCATCTGCCTTAGACACCTGTCCACAGAGCTCAGGCCTGGACACTGTGCAGAGCTCCCAATCCTCTGGGCTGGGCTGACAATGTCTTCGGCAGCCACCCCACACATGCACATCCCTTTGCCTTTTGCTTATGAACTGATACTTGGATTCAGAAGCCCGACCACAGTATAACCACACCTCTCATGAGCACACCGTGCAGGCGTGGGCTGCTTCCTCCTGCAGCACACTGGGTTCTGGGTTGCCCCACTGCATATCGTGAGGACATGCACAGGGCGTGCCATCCTGACCTGTCGTCATTCAAATCCCACAGTTTTCTTTGCCAGGTAGTTTCAGCAGCCAGGGATGACAAGTGTCTAGAGCTATCTGCCATTAGGGAAACAATCACTTTGTCCTCTTTCTTTCTTACTTTTTTTGAGACAGGGTTTCCCTGTGTAGCTTTGGCTGTCCTAGACTCTCTTTGTAGACCAGGCTGGCCTCGAACTTGCAGTGATCCATCTGCCTCTGCCTCCTGAGTGCTGGGATTAAAAGGGTGCGCCACCATGCCCGGCCCCACTCATCCTATTTTTAAGTGTTCCTTTGTTTGTTTTAGACAGGGCTTATTTATCTGTATAGTCCTGACTGTTCTGGAACTTGATCTGTGGATCAGGCTGGCTTCAGAGTCACAGAGATCCACCTGCCTCTGCTTCCTGAGTGATGAGATTAAAAGTGTGTGTCACCACTGACCAGCCTGAGTGTGTAGTAAGAAATCACACCTGGCAAATGTTGGGTTCTTTACAAACACAGAAATGTTATGTACATATGTTTTTGTTTAATCCCAGGTGTGTGGTGTGGGCTGCTTCTGACTGACCACAGCAGCCCACTATGAGTTGTCTGTGCTCTGGCAGGGGTATGATTTTGTCAGCTCCAGATAGTTTATATCTGGAATTCTGGGAACTCTTCAGAGGGTATAAATATGAGAGCCCTGAGAGGGCCTGCGGCAGCTGCTGCTCCCCTGCTGCTGTTTGCTGGATTGCTGGCTGCTAGCTGGAGATACCCTGATGATGAAGATCAAACTCACCCCAAGAAACTCCAAGTCCCTAACCAGCAGGAAGTAGTCTGCTGGAGCCCCTTTCCTCTCTAATCTTCTTTCTCTCCTAATGTTGGGGGGAGGGAAGGGACAAAAGAATTCAATAAAGTAGCCAAAAGTCCAGCTCCATGAGAGTCCTTTAGATGCGTTAAAATGTGGTTACCTTTCATTTCTGCTGGCACAGGGCAGGGAATCTTTCCCATGTGTAGCCTTAGGAAACCAGAACAGACCCAGGCGCTTTCTGAGTACTAACAGACATGTGTGTACAGTGACATCTTGTAACCCTCTGCGTGGATTGTTTTGTGGGGCTGACTGACTCACCTTGGGTTGCAGGTTCCTTGCTGGACCCTCTATAGCTGTCCTGTGGCCCTTGATCTCCACTGACTTCCTTGTTCCCACTCAGACAACATCTCAATTGGCCCTATACTTCCACAAAAGACACTTAAGGAACGTCCTTCAGGGCCTACTCACTGATGTAAGGCCCAGAGGCATTGTGGGTACTGTGCACGCACTGAGGCTGACAAGTTTAGTTAAAACTGCAAAAAGTGAAACCACAAAACCACATAACTTCCACTTCCACAGAAAACAGCACGGCTGCTAAACTAAGGTAAGAGATACCCAGCTGTGGGTGTGCTGGTGAACTACAGGGAGACGTGAACACTTACCGGTTATAGCACATGTGCTTCTGAAAATTCTTACTCAGAAACTCCTTATAAAAGTCAGCCATCTCCTCTGCAGCCAATGTCGCTCTCTGACCTAGAAGTAAATTACAACTTAAATGCGACACAAGAGAAGCTGGCTGTGGTGACGCACACTCATAACCCCAGAACTGTGGTTATAGGAGATCCTGTCTTAAAATATCCAAAACCCAGGGGCCTATACTATGGCTCAGTGGGTAAAGGCACTTGGTGCCAAGTCTGAAGACCTGAGTTGAATCCCTGGGACCCAGAAGGTGAAAGGAGAGAATCAACTCCCATTAACTGTCGCCTGACCTCCGCATGCATGCCAAGGCATGTGAACCACCCTGGTGCAGGATATTTAATCACACTGTCAACCCTGAGAGTGTGTTATTTATTGGGAAAACCTGTATCTAGTAGTGGTGTGGCTCAGCCCTAGCACACACCTTTAATCCAAGAGCTCTCTGCTTGAATATTGTAAATAGGATTAAACAGTCAACCCTAGGCCAAGGGATGGAACAACCAATCGACAGTGAGTAAAGAGAAAAAAACCATAGGGAGTGAGAGGGAGTCAGGGGATGCACAGAGACGCATGGCAAGCGGAAGGGAGGGACACTCAGTTCGAGGGATCTTTGGAGATGGCACGAGAAAGACGGCTGCTGTTCCCTCTTGGGATGTGGGCTGAGGAAGAAGGTCAGCTGGGTGCTTCCTCTACGCCTCTGAGCAGCAGAGCGCCCCAGCACCTGGTTCCCAAGTCTTTATTGGTAAAAATCAAACTAGTGAGATTATGTTAAGAACACCACTCCCACCCCACAGTAAATAAATAAATAAATAAATAAATAAAAGATTTTAAAGATTCTTTTGGAGGGGGGAAGACAGAGTTTCTCTCTGTGTAGCCCTTCTATCCTTGAACTCATGCTATAGACCAGGCTGGCCTCAAACTCACATAGATCCAACTGCCTCTGCCTCCCAAGTGCTAGGACCAATGGCATGCGCCACCATGCCTGGCTAAAGATTCTATTTTATTTTAATTGTGTGTGTGTGTGTGTGTGTGTGTGTGTGTGTGTGTGTGTGTGTTTGTAGGTTTGTGTACAGGTGGCTTAGCAGTTGAGTGCTTGCTGCTCTTCCAGAGGACCCAGGTTAAAAAAAAAAAACAATAAACCCAAAAGCTCCAGGTGGGGTGGCACACGCCTTTAATCCCAGCACTCAGGAGGCAGAGGCAGGTGGATCACTTTGAGTTCGAGCCCAGCCTGGTCTACAAAGGCAGTCCAGGACAGCCAGGGCTGCACAGAGAGACCTTGTCTCGAAACACCAAAAACAAACCAAACAAACAAAAGAAAACAAAAACAAACAAACAAACAAAAACAACCAGCAGAAGACCCAGATTCAAATGGAGGCTCACAACTGTCTATAACTCCAATTCCAGGAGATCTGAAGCCCTTTCCTGGTCTCTGAGGTCATCAGGCATGCATATAATGCAGATATATACAGGCTAGCAAAATACTCATACACATATATGTGTGTAAAAAGTTAATACATTCAGCCAGGTGTGGTGGCACATGTCTAATCCCAGCACTCGGAGGCAGAGACAGGCTGATCAATGTGAGTTCAAGGCCAGACTGGTCTACAAAGAGAGTTCCAGGACAGCCTTACACAGAGAAACCTTGTGTCGAAAAACACAAAACAAAACAAAAGTTAATACATTCAACAAACTTATAGACGATCAACACATAAACACTAGTTGTCGCTGGGTGTGGTGGTCACGCCTCCTGCACACAGGAGACAGAGGCAGAAGGGCAGCTGAGTTCACACCAGTCTGGTTTACAGAGGAAGTTCCAGGACAGCTGGAGCGACACAGAGAAACCCTTTCTCAAAACAAAACAAAGCCTACAACAACAAAAAACCACAGGCACTGCTCTCCAACTAGCAGATTCAACACAGTCCCCATCAAAGCCACAACTGGCTTTCCCTCTTCCTTGATGGGGCTTTTTGTTTATTCTGTAAATACTAACAAAATCTTATAATTCAAATGGAAAGTCAACAAATTTAAGAGTCAAAACAATGTGGGTGAGACAGCAGGACAAACTTAGCCGTCACTCAGGAGGTAGAGACAGTGATCCATGAGTTCAAGGCCAACCTGGTCTACACAGTGAGTCCAGGCCAGGCAAGGCTACATAGAAAGACCCTGTCTCAAAAACTAAAACAAACAAAAGATCAAAGTGAAAAGGCTCACATTTCTCAGTTTCAAAACTTGCTATGGAGCCATGCAGCACTGTCACAGACGGGCAGACCTTCAGCCCAGAGATAAACTTAATCATGTCAGCAACAATCACCCCATCCTTGGGGAAGGTGGTGTGAACTCTGAGATGACAAGCACACACTGAGGCACTGGGGACAGCTGCACTAGGACAGGTGACCCTCGTCTGGTGGGTGGTAGCCATTTTCAGGGCTAATCTACTCATGACAACTCAAACAGCCCTGGGCGGCTGCTGGCCCAGAGGCCATTCTCAGGTACCCTGACAGGGTAAGGGAGTGTGAGTCTGTGGAAGCAGAGAGTGAACGACGGATGGGGCCCACTGACATTGAAGCTGAGGAGCTGCCACCACCACCTCCTGAACTGCACAGGGCACGCATCCCACGAGGTCACTCTTCTCCTTCAGGTGGGGCTGATGCTAGTCCCTGCAGCAGACCTGCCTGCAGCAGACAGTGCCTTAGACAGACAGCACAGGTGAGGACAGGAAAGAGGGAAGAGGCGTCAGCCAGCGCATGCCCACAGGACGCTGACAGAGATGCGCACAGCTGGGGCTGGAGGGGGGCTCAGTGGGTAAGAGCACTGACTGCTCTTCTAGAGGACTCTGGTTCAATTCCCAGCACCCCCATGGCAGCTCACAATTGTCTGTGACTCCTGTTCCAGGAGATTCGACACTTGCACAGATATACATGCAGTCAAAATATCAATGTACATAAAACAAGTAACCCCCCCTTCCCCCAACTTTCGCCCCCCAGCCTCCTACCCCTGTGCCTGGACAGCCTGATGCTGAGGATGACTCAAGACTGAGCGGGAGACTGGTTTCAACTCTACAGCTGCACTTCTGTGTTCAACCTCAGCCCGCCTCTTATTAGGCGGGTGTAGGTGATCTGCCACCTTCTGTGCCTCAGTTTACTCCATGGTGCAGACAATGATGTGTGCTATGCATGCCTGCTAATGTACAGAGCATGTGGAAGAAGCAAGCCCTTGTTAGGAGCTCAGCACTGTTTAGTTCTTTTTGTTTGTTTTTTTTTGAGAAAGGGTTTCTCTGTGTAGCCCTGGCTGTTCTAAACTAGCTTTGTAGACCAGGCTAGAACTCAGAGATCTGGCTGCCTTTGCCTCCCTGAGTGCTGGGAGCACTGGCTGGAGTTTTGCACTGTTGTGCACTGTGCTGACCACACACAGCACTTTATCCACATGTGTTAGTCTCTGACTCGGCCTTCCTGCTGTTCCCTCCACCTAGAGGACTCTTCTGAGGAGACACACACTAACAGGTGCCCACTCACCTCCCTGATTCCGTGCTAGTTTCCTCCAAGTGTCCACATGCTAGAAGTGCAGGCGAACCCACCTGTGTGCCGACCCTGCCCCATTGGCTTGTCAGTCCCCAAAAGGGCAGGACCACAGTTCTGCTCCTCCCGCCCCATCCCAGTGGCCAGTGGATGGCCCTGTGAAGATGCTACTCAGGTGAAGTGGGAAGCACCGACCACCTGAGAGGTAAGGAACACCAAAGGCCCCCGGGGAAGGTCTCAAAGGACAGACACAGGCAAGTGGGGGAAACCAGGGTCAGACTGGAGGGCCCCAGGAGGGAGCCCAGTGCAGAGAAGCTTCCAGGGCGGCAACCCTCACTGACCCTTAGAAAGGGAGTTCCCTCTTCTCCAGCATCATCTCTGGGCCTTTCATAACAAGGGAGGGACTGTCAAAACAGGAAAGTGGTTCCCCAGGCAACAGCAGCACAGGCCGCTTCACTGGAGGGACAGGCCATGGAGACTCAAACTGCATCCTCCCTACAGTGATTTCCTCATCTAGCAAATGCTCGGCACAGCTGAGTCACACAGGCTTCTCTGGGCAGCAGTGGGAGAGGTCAGAGGGCCCAGGTAGGATGTCACTGCTGCAGCACACAGGGAAGAGAAGTGCAGGGCGGAGGCAGGCAGAGCTGCCCACACCTGATGCTTCCCCAAAGAGCTCTCAGGCAGGCCTAGGGCCCCCTCGCCAGAACACCCTCAAGCCAGTGGTCAGACAGCAGGGCTCAGCCATTCTGCTCTACCCACCATCTGACTCTTGTTATTGAACATAAAGCAAACTGGAGCCGGGAGGAGGGTAAAAGAAGAGCAGGGAACAGGAAGGGAGGAGGAGGGAGGGAGCCTCACTGGAGGGACGGAGAGGGAAAACTCGGTTCATTACATCATCACTGGAACCGTGTGGGTGTCTCACAAGTGCCGTCTGAGAACACGATCTGTCTCCATGGCGGCGCCCTCTCTTCGGGAGCACAAGCACTTGTGCAGTCACAGAAAGAGAACAACTCCCTCCTGGCACCAAGGCTTTCTGCACTTGAAGGCAGTCAGTGAACTTCCCGCAGTGCCGCAGAACGTGCAGAACATTCAGCCAGCAGGCAGCCAGCCGCGATAGCTGGGCATCTAGACATCCCCACCTTCCAATTATAAAGAAAGCCTGGAAGGAAAAGTTGCTGAACTCGCTGGTCACCACATAAGGACATCATGGCCACTGCTTGCTATCTTCTAGAAAAGGGACTTCAGGCTGCCACCAAAGCAAGACCATCTGGACTGAGTGTTGATGAAAACTTTCCTATGAATTCAGAAAGCGCAGGCTGACACCTTGCTGCTTGAGATGCCCTGTCTGTTTAAAGCTTGCTCCTCGCGCACTCCGCATTTGTCTACAGGTTGTTGGCGCCTGTTTAAAAGTACAGATGGTCCATGTCACCTTGGCCACAAACCCCACCCATCTGCTATCCATGATGAACTGTGTGTTTCTTGGACACTGATCCCTTTGTCTGGCCATCCCTCTGGGCCGCCTTCATCCTGTGTTGCCATGGCAGCAGCCAGGCTCTTTCAGGACAGCCCCATCGCTGTCTGCTGATGCTGGGCCCAGCATGGCTGGAAGCTGGCCTGGGGGTTGGCATCACTGGACGGAGAGAGAAACAGGGAGGAGAAGCGCCAGATTACGCAAAGCAAGAGAAAGGCAAGATGGCGCAGGGGAGGATTTTAGAACAAAGGACGAAGTCCTAGCATGGCTCTGGTCCCACTGTCTGAGGACAGCCACTGCCGGGCCCTGCTACCCATGCCCCAGGACATCTGCATCTCCTGCTACTGCCAGCTCCCACTGGAGTCCCGCCGCTAGAGGCTTTCAGTTCCCAAGTTGCTGGTGTCTCCTGTATCCTAAAGATGAAGGTGACATAATCTTTAGGATGTGCAGACTAAGAGGAGGCCTCTTGGTCACAGCAGATGTGCTTTCAAAGAGGATTGTGGACCTAGGTCCCATCCACTTACAAAACTGGGTCTTTAAAAAATATATATGTTGGCTCTGTTTCTTTTTTTTTTTTTTTTTT
>OU015742.1:201655072-201666816 GCA_907169655.1 Acomys percivali | reverse complement strand
AGACAGGGTTTCTCTGTGTAGCCTGGCTGTCCTGGACTCACTTTGTAGACCAGGCTGGCCTCGGAACTCACAGCAATCCGCCTGCCTCTGCCTCCCGAGTGCTGGGATTAAAGGCGTGCGCCACCACGCCCGGCTTGGCTCTGTTTCTTAACAATTAAACTTTATTATACAACCCAACTAACTTACACAAGAAGGAAAAAAGGTTAAAGGGACAAAAGAGTGAACCTTCTGGTATCCGTTCCACGGGATGAGTCCTTAGGTGTCTCTCTGGCCCGCGTGATAGTCCAGCCTGTTCGCTTTCTCCACTCGCGCTCCCAAAACCCCCGGCTGAATCTGTTGTTCTTCTCTTCCCCACCTGCCTGAGTCATGTGGGAAGGGCGGTCTCCTTCTCCCGTTGAGGGTCCATTAGGAAAACAATAGCCCAGGTGGGGTTCCCAGGCCTGCTTCCTGAATTCCAGGCCCAGGATGGCTCCACTCAGTCTATCACAAGGTATTCATGGGGTGCCCCAAGGGTAAAGCCCCCCAAGACTGCTTCCACCTGTGACGAAGCTTAATCTTTCCCATATATATAATATATAATATATTTTTATTTTATGTTCATTGGTGTTTTGCCTGCAAATGTGTCTGTGCGAGGGTGTCAGAAACCCTGGAATTGGAGTAATAGTCAGGTGTGAGTTGCCATGTGGGTGCTAGGAATTGAACCCTGGTCCTCTGAAAGAACAGCCAGTACTCTTAACCATCTCTCTAGCCCATACATTTTTTGTTATTGACATTTGTTTTTTTGAGAACAGGGTTTCTCTGTGTAGCCCTAGCTGTCCTGAAACTCTATTTGTAGGTCAGGTTGTCCTCGAACCCACAGAGATTCAACCGCCTCTGCCTCCCAAGTGCAGGGATTAAGAGTGTGCACCATCATGCACTGCTCCAGATTTAACTCTGAAGTCTATCAGCAACTGATATCTGATCATTAAAAAAATTATTTGGAATGTGTACTGTGAGAGGAATAGATAAAAATATTTTCTTTTGCATCAAAAGTAACTTACTGGACTGGAGAGATAGCTCAGAGGTTAAGTGTGTGGTCTTGGGTTGGTGCACTCACCCCCAGTTAAGCCTCAGGATGTTCTGACAGTGTTTGGTCTTTGTGACTGACATACACGAAGGACTCAGCAAAATGCCTGGTCCTCAGTCAGGGTCAGCTGACCCACCGCTCATCCCCACCCTAAGTGACAGGATGCAGCACCCTCATCTGCTGCTGATGTCTGCACAAAGCAATACAAGTGGGGCATCCAGATTACCACCCCTTGGCCTTTCTTCTACAGGAAACCAGGACAGGCTGAGGGTTAGCAGAGCGTGAGGGCACGTTAACCCGGGGGCAGACTCAGCTAATGGGTCTAAGCTGTCTATTTTGGCAGTAGGCATCTGCTTACCAAACAATGTCATCTTTTTTTTTAAGATTTATTTATACAGTGCTCTGCCTGCATATGCACCCACAGGAAGGCACGAGATCTCACTATAGATGGTTGTGAGCCACCTTGTGGTTGCTGGGAATTAAACTTGGGACCTTTGGAAGAGCAGCCAGTCTGAGCCATCTCTCCAGCCCCACATCTGAGTTTCAGAGCAGCCTGGTCTACAGAGTGAGTCCCGGGACAGCCAGGGCGACATAGTGAGACAGTCTCAACAACAAGAAAACCCTTTAGGCAGAGCACCTGATTGGTGTACACTTGAGGCAGAATTGTGTAGCCACGGTGCAAGGAATGAGTTTAAAGCAGGGCTGACAGGACATTTAGAGGTCAAATCTACTTTTTGTAAATTGGTTTTTGCTGGGCAGTGGTGGCGCACGCCTTTAATCCCAGCACTCGGGAGGCGGAGGCAGGCTGTCCCTGTGAGTTCAAGGACAGCCTGGTCTACAAAGTGAGTCCAGGACAGCCAAGGCTACACAGAGAAACCCTGTCTCAAAAAACAAAACAAAACAAAAGTAAATTAGGTTTTCTTAGAACCCAAGCGTGGTCACTGTGCATGCTTCACAGCAGGGTGGATGGTGACCACAGGTACCCAGATAACCACAAAGGCCCTTACAGAAAAGACGATGCTAGCTTCCTTCCTAAAGATCAGAAGCTGGCGGGGGCTGGCTGTGGTGGCACCTGACTTTAATCCCAGCGGCAGGCCAATCTCTGTGAGTTCAAGGCTAGCCTGATTTACATAGTTATGGGGCAGTCGGGGCTGCACAGAGAGAGCCAAGAAACAAAAACAAAAAACAAAGTTAGAAAAACCCGAGAAGTTGCTGCAGTGGACAGGGAAGTGATAAGGGCCCGAGCTTCAACAGCGACTACAGGGCAGGGAAGCCAAGCGTTGGTAGGAGAAGCTGCCACACGGCTCCTGCTTTCTGACTTGACAACTAACTCGGGAATCAGGAGGAAGAGCTGGGAAGATGGAGCGCTGGGAGATTACAGAGGCCCCTGACCTCAGGGGAAGTCACTCATCAGAAGGACAAGGTCTGGGCAGCCCAATGGCTCGGTGTTTACTCAGAATGCTCAAAGCTCTGGATTCTATACCCAGCACAACACAAAAAAAAAGGAAAATCAAAGGAAGGAAGATCTAAGCTCTGAGAGACTTCGACATCACCTGAAGAAAGGAGCCATGGGAAGGAGCCGGAGCCTGTGGGAGCCTGATGCACACATACCTCAGGAAGAGCAGTCTCGCAGTGAGGGACACAGTACGGATGGACAGAGGCGGCCTGCCTTGTGCTTCCCCTTAACTCTACAACACTGACGCGGCGCACGTGCACTAACCTGACTTGGTCCGCAGGCCTGAGCCTTTAGCTTTCAGTCTTGAGTAAATGAATTCTTCTTTTTCCTGAAAGATGACCATCAGAACTCTCTTAGCCAGGTGTTTAGTACAGCCCATACTCCTGACAGAGGTGGAGACAGGAGGTCAAGGTCATCCTCAACTATAAGTTTGAGCCCACCCTGGGCTACATGAGACCCTGTCCTAAAAAAATCTAAATTAATTTTAAAAATATTAAAACCCAAACAACTGTGTTCTTAGCTAGGAGAGGTGGGGCAACCCTGTAACCTTAGCTGCTCAGGAGGCTGGGGCAGGAGTTATAAGAGTTTGAAGCACCATGGGTGTAATGATTAAAAATGCCAGACAAGAGATGATACGGTTAAATGTGTTATATGAGTGTGGGAAGGGGCACCCCAGAGAGAGAGAGAGAGACAGAGAGACAGAGAGAGCAAGAGGAAGAGGAGGAGCAAGAGAGGGTAAGAGAGACACAGGATGAGTTTGTCCTTTTTATTTTATTTTTTTTGTTTTTGTTTTTTGAGACAAGGTTTCTTATGTATCCTTGGCTGTCCTGGACTCACTTTGTAGACCAGGCTGGCCTCAAACTCACAGAGATCTTCCTGCCTCTGCCTCCCAAATGCTGGGACTAAAGGTGTGTACTACCACACCTGGGCAAGTTTGCCCTTTATATATCCTGGGCAGCTGACACACTTAGTGGCTGCCAGCAAATGACGTTATCGGTTGCTAGGCAGACTGGAGGCAGTATGTTAACAATGGGCAACTTAACAGAACTTCATCTCAAGATAAAAATTAAAAAGGGCTGGAATTGCAGCTCAGGAGCAGAGCGCCTGCCTAGTGCAGAGCCCTCGGTTTAATCCCCAGCACTAAACAAGAGGAGAGAGACTCGCTCTCTGGCTCGCTACTACTCTTGGCTAGAGCACAATGCTGAGAAACTTGGGGCACATTTCCTGAGAAATGCCACACTGTATATTTTTGTTTGTTTGTTTGGTTGGTTGGTTTTTTGGAAACAGGGTCTCTCTGTGTTATCCTGGCTGTCCTGGACTGGCTTTGTAGACCAGGCTGGCCTCGAACTCACAGAGATCCACCTGCCTCTGCCTCCTAAGTGCTGGGATTACAGGTGTGCGTCACCACTGCCTGGTGAGAAATACTACACTGTAAAGCCTGTATTTTTTAATTTTGTTTTGTTTTTTTATGTATACAGATCTCATTATAGATGGTTGTGAGCCAACATGTGGTTGCTGGGATTTAAACTCATGACCTTTGGAAGAGCAGTCAGTGCTCCTAACCTCTGAGCCATCTCTCCAGCCCTAAGCCTGTATTTTTTAAAAGATTTACGTTTCCAGGAAGCCAGGATACACAGGGAAACCCTGTCTTGAAAAACAAATACAAAATTTGTGTATGTATGAGTCTGCATGTTTGTATACACCGTGCATGCACAGGGCCTAAGGAAGTCAGAAGAAGGCAGCAGACCCTAGAACAAGAGTTAGACATCTGTGAGCTGCCATGTGCGTGCTGGGAACTGAGACTGGTCTTCTTGAAGAGCAGCCAGTGCTCTAACTGTTGAGCCATCTCTCCAGCTGCCATCAGAGCTGGTTTGAAACCATCTCAAGTTTTATCTTGATATAGGACTTTTTCATGTAGTCTAGGAAGGATGTAAACGTGCTATGTAGTAGACACTGGCCTTGAACTCCTGACCCAGAGTGCTGGGATAACAAATGTGTGCCACCATGCCTGGCTTGAAACAGAACTTAAAAACAAGATGTTCAATGGATTCTGGAAGATGATCTGTTTATAAATTCACAAAATACAACAAACACTCCATTGATATTTTCTTTTTTTGTGTGTGTGTGGGTTTTTTGAGACAAGTTCTCTCTGTGTAGCCCTGGCTGTCCTGGACTTGCTTTGTAGACCAGGCTGGCCTCGAACTCAGTGATCCACCTGCCTCTGCCTCCCAAGAGCTAGGATTAACATTGATATTTTCTTATTCATTAGGATATTTATACTTGTTTCTCTGCAGTTTATGAGTAAGCTGTTAAAAATCTTGAACTTGGCTAGGCGTTGTGGCACACGCCTTTAATCCCAGGCAGAGGCAGACAGATTGCTGTGAGTTAAGAGTCTAGGACAGCCAGGGTTACACAGTGAAATCCTGTCTTGAAAAACCAAAATAATAATAAAAAATAAATAATAATAATGAATAAATAAATAAATCTTGAACTCTCATAAGTAATAACCTATGGCAGAGACTTCTCAGAAACAGGAACATTATTCAGAACAGGAACTAGCCCTGGCCCCTTGCTACCTCTCTTCCCAGGAAGCCTCAAACTCTGTGACTTATGATTGACCAAGGTGTCTTCTACACAGTTACAGGCAGCTTTAAAACAGTCTTTTTAATCTCCTAAAGGCTTTTTTTTTTTTTTTGGACAGGATATCATTACGTATCTCTGGCTAGTCTGGAGCTCTCCAGCCTTGAAAACTGGCCTTGAACTAGAGACCCTCCTGCCTTTGAAGCCTAAATGCTGGGATTAAAGGAATGCACATCACTACACTTGGCTGCTAAAGACACCATTTTAAGAAGAGACAGAATGTTCTATACACTCACACAAACCCCAAACAGAAAGGCTACAATGTAAATGCTAGAGATTTAGTGCCCCCAAGTGGCTGAGTGAACAGTCCTCTTTCCTCACTGACCTGAATCTCACACTTACCTTATTAAAAGACAAATTCTGGTTGGCCCAGAACTGCTGGTTCCATTCTTGTGTTTCTTGTCTCAGTTCTCTGAGCCTTTGTTCCAAGGGGGACTCGTTTTCAGGGATGTGAAAATGAACAGGACGAAGGTTCGAGTATTTATCTGGGGGTCCTATCCAGTCATGGCAGGACTGTGCTGGAGGGCAGAATCTTGAGACCTTTAATGAAATGAACGGAATTAACAAGCAACTAAACCAGACGCTGGTGCTATAAAACTAACAAGGTCCTCATCAGCTTTCTCTGCTGAAAGACTACAATGTATCCATCTGATCATCATTTTCCAAACTGAAAGAGCTATAATACTAATTTTGTTTTTTCTTTTGGTTGTTCAGACATGAACTACTGAGCCGGGCGTGGTGGCGCACGCCTTTAATCCCAGCACTTGGGAGGCAGAGGCAGGTGGATCGCTGTGAGTTCGAGGCCAGCCTGGTCTACAAAGGGAGTCCAGAACGGCCAAGACTACACAGAGAGGCCTTGTCTCAAAAAAACAAAAAAACAAACAGACATGAACTACTAATGAATGGCCTGGGCCAGACTCACAGTCCTTTTCCCTTAGCCTCCCAAGCAACTGGTATTACAGGCAGACACCACCACCTGGCTCCCTGGGATTGAAGGCGTGCACTGCAACGCCCATCCCTCACCTCCTCACAGGTCCTGTCCACACCAGGAAATGTTAAAAGCCCCACCCCGTGCACCCTTAATGACAGTACTTAGAAGGCAGAGGCTAGAGGAATTCCAGGCCAGCCCAATCTACATAGTTCCAGGCCAGCTAAGGATGTGTGACCCTGTCTCAAAAATTAATAAGGCTGCCACGTCCAACACAGTGAGCCACAGAGTGTCCAGGAGAGCAGTGGCTTCTCCATGTGGATCTCCTGGTGGTAGGTCACCTGCCTCCACCATGAACCCACAGACAAATGTTCTGCTTGTTTGGTTTTTCATAATACCTTGAGAGATACTTTTCTTTGAATGTGATGAGGTAATTTCTCTACTTTCCCTACATGAAAATACTTGTATTTTTGTTCACCAAGCAGCTGCTATTAGGAAAGAAAGCAAGAGGCTTGGGGGGAGGGAAAAAAACCTTTTGTAAAAAAAAGCCTCCCTTTGTAGTGTGAATAATTACTGTAATTTAAGTTCTTAAGTAAGAACAGAGTGCTGGGCTCCCTGAAGCGTGGACAGAAGGGCTGTGCGTGGGAAGGGAGGCTCCTGCGGGCCACGGAGCCTGCCGAGAGTCAGACAAGAAGCCAACATGTCCAAGAGGCAGCCAGCCTGACAGTCCCTCCTTCCAGGCAGTTCTGTGCAGCTCAAAGCCGAGGTTGGGGACAAGAGGGAGGGTGCACACTTGCAGAGGCTTCTTGCTTTACACGGCTCCTCTGAGATGAGTGCTCAGAGACCTGAGAGTTAGGACCCTCAGGCCCCTCCTGCACAAAGGCACTACATAAACCAGCAAAGCAAACTCATCCACACAAAGACCA
Source organism: Acomys percivali (assembly GCA_907169655.1). NCBI lineage: Eukaryota > Metazoa > Chordata > Mammalia > Rodentia > Muridae > Acomys > Acomys percivali. The sequence goes on along the minus strand of OU015742.1, from coordinate 201,659,800 downwards.
TGCCCCACCAGGCATGTAGAGGGTTACTATTAGAAACAGCAAGTCGCTGAATCTGCTGTCTTGGGGCTGGTGAGATGGCTACCAGCACTGACTGCTCTTCCAGAAGACTGGGGTTCACAACTGTCTGTAACTCTAAGATCTGACACCCCCACACAGACAAACATGAAGGCAAAACACCACTGCATAAATAATTAAGGAAAAAAAAAAACCAAGCCGAGTGTGGTGGCACACATCTCTGCATGGGATGCAGAGGCTGGTGGATCGCTGTTGAGTTCTAGGCCAGCCTGGTCTACAAAGTTAGTCCAGGACAGCCAAGCATACACAGAGAAACCCTGTCTCGAAAACCAAAACCAAACCAGGAATCTGGTATCTTGAATGTCAACCACAAAGGCGAGCTTTCGGAACTGCCTGGAGTAGGGGTTTCCTCCCTGGACTCCTCCATATTCACTGCTTTATTGTCTTTGTCTTTCCTACCACCTCCAGATCCAAGGCCTGCTTAGCCGGGGGCACTCAAGTGCTGCCTTAGTCAGGGTGACTATTTCTGTGATAAAACAGCATGATCAGCTGGCAGTGGTGGCACACACCTACAATCCAAGAACTCAGGAAGCCAGCCTGGTCTACAAATCGAGTCCAGGACAGCCAAGGCTAACACAGAGAAACTCTGTCTTGAGGGGAAAAAAGCAGTGAGATTTGGACTCACACAAAACCTGCAGCTGATGTAGAGTCCATAGTCCACGAGGCCAATCCTACTCAGTCTATGTTCTTACGGAATCTAGGACTACTAGCCTGGCGTGGTGGCGCACACCTTTAATCCCAGCACTCAGGAGGCAGAGGAAGGTGGATCTCTGTGAGTTCAAGGCCAGCCTGGTCTGCAGAGTGAGTTCCAGGGCAGCCAGGGCTATTACACAGAGAAACCCTGTCTTGAAACACTGCCCCCTCCCCCAAAAACAAAACAAAAAAAATGAATGAAAGACTCCAGGACCACAAGTCTGTCTCAATACCTCTTAAAAAAGCACTCATGGCTGGGCGGTGGTGGCGCACGCCTTTAATCCCAGCACTTGGGAGGCAGAGGCAGGTGGATCGCTGTGAGTTCGAGGCCAGCCTGGTCTACAAAGCGAGTCCAGGACAGCCAAGGCTACACAGAGAGACCCTGTCTCAAAAAACCAAAAAAAAAAAAAAAAAAAAAGCACTCATGGGCCAGGTGTGGTGGCACACACCTTTAATGCCAGCACTTGGGAGACAGGCAGGTGGATCTCTGTGAGTTCCAGGACAGCCTGGTCTACACAGTGAGTCCAGGACAGCCAGGGCTACACAGAGAAACCCTGTCTTGAAAAACTAAAACAAAACCAAAAAAACACTCATGGGCTGGAGAGATGGCTCAGAGGTTAAGAGCAATGACTGCCCTTCTAAAGGTCCTGAGTTCAACTCCCAGCAACTGCATCGTGGCTTACAACCATCTGTAATGTAATCTAATGCCCTCCTCGGATCTGCAGGTGTACATGCAGATAGAGCATTGGGTGCCTAATAAATAAATAAATCTTAAAAAAAAAAAAAAAAAGTTAGGCTGTTATGCCCAGAGCTCAAGGATCCCAAAAACCATTAGGAATCTGAAGTTGTATGTAAAAGCAAAGAGTCTTTATTCCAGCATGCTGGAGTCAACCACTCAAGCAAAATGACAACTCCCCTCCCTCCTCCCCGCCCCAGGGGAACCTGCAGGCTTCTTTTAAAGGCCAGAAAGGGGAGTTTCTGCTGTGGCTACAAGATTGGGCAGTACCCAAGAAGGCTCTGTGACTCTGGTCAGGAGTTAGGGGCTTTTCAAAGCAGTAGCTAGGCAACCTCATCTTCCCCAGGCCAGGTGTCCAGGCTGACCCTGATTGGCTGTCCGTTGCTAGGGGTGATGGTAAACATCAGAAGCTTGTGCTTGTGGGTTTTTTGTAACTGGAGTTCATGCTCAGGCCATTTTCCCTTTAAAATGTTGTTTCCTTTTCAGAAATGGGGCTACACAGACCTCACAGACACTCTGTGGAACCCTCTTTTTAAGGCTGACGTCTGGCATTTCTGGATAGCTGAGAGAGCTGGTCTATTACAACAGACTCCCTTTCTCAGCGGGGTTCTTTCTTCACCTGTTCAGTAAACACCTGGAGATTTCCAGAAATACCCCACTCTATGCTAAGGAGAGCCTAGGCTTCAGCAAATGACCTTTAATCGTACCAGGAAGTTCTTCCCCCACCCATAGGCTAATCAAGTACTGTGTTCCCCTTCTAGTGATAGGACCCTGTGCTAGTGCATGTAAATGAAGTCCGGCACCACTGCATGGAAATCAAGTATCCTAGCACCCAGGCCCCAGCGAAGCTGACACATTCGCTCTCAAATCCCTCCCCACTGTCCAAGGTTTATAAGTTCCTGACTCACAAAAAGGAAGGTTGGCTTGCTCTCATATACTCACACCATGCCTCCGCCATGGCTGCCTGAGCCTCATCATCTATTCTCGGGGCCTGACTGCTGGTGGTCAGGCACCGATGGAGAGGCGAGGCTGCCTTGGTAGTCGCTGAAAACTGCTCCATCGCCACCACAAGCTGGGTCCTGATGGCTGTGCCTCACCGCCTTCCAGCAGTTACAAGCATCCAAGGAACCATAAGACACCCGGGCTTCCACTGCCATCGGATACCAGCAATCTCATTCTAAACGAGCTCACCTAGCACACAGGCCTCGCCTATAATGTGAATGAATAAGTCTTTTTTAAAAAAATAGACCAAAAAAATATATATATTTCACGTAACAGTTCTCTGTTTTCATGGACACCAGAAGAGGGAATCAGATTCCATTACAAATGGTTGTCACCATGTGGTTGCTGGGAATTGAACTCAACCTTTGGAAGAACAGACAATGCTCTTAACCTCTGAGTCATCTCTCCAGCCTGATATGAGGTTTTTAAGAGAGATTTTTATTTTATGTGTATAGGTGTTTTCCCTATGTTTATATCTGTAGATCACATGCATGCAGTGCCTGCAAAGGCTAAGAAGAATGTGCTGGGCCTTCTGGAACTGGAGTTATAAATGGGTGTCAGCTCCCACGTGGGTGCTGGGAACTGAACTTGGGTCTTCTGGAAGAGCTGCTAGTGCTCTTAATCACCAAGCCATCTCTCCAGCCCAAGGAGTAAAAGTTTAATGAAATACATTTACATCATTTACATCCGGCTGGGCATGGTGGCACACGCCTTTAATCCCAGCACTCGGGAGGCAGAGGCAGGCAGATCCATGTGAGTTCGAGGCCAGCCTGGTCTACAAAGTAAGTCCAAGACAGCCAAGGCTACACAGAGAAACCCTGTCTCTCAGGGGGGAAAAAAGAAAAGAAAAGAAAAGGAGGAGGAGGAGGAGAAGCATTTACATCCTCATCATTAACAGAAGAAAAACCTGAATAATTGTACACTGAACAGGTCTGCTTCTCACCACTGGAACCATGTCTCCTGACGTGGCATGTCATTACTACTGTGGCATTCCTCAAAAGTGTTAAAATAAGCCAGGTCTGCTGCCTCGTGCCCACAATCCTATCACTTGGGAACCTAAAGTGGAAGAATGAGCGTTCAAAGCTATCCTCAGCTACACTGAATTCTGAGGCTACCCTGGGCTACATGATTTTGGAGAAAATCCTTTCTCAAAATGTAATTTTTAAGTTAGTAAAATTTTGCCAGGCAGTGATGTCACATGCCTTTATTCCCAGCACCTGGGAGGCAGAGACAGGTGCGTCTGAGTGTAGGAGAGTTTTAACAGAGCCATTGTATCTGGCATGAATTCCCAGTGAGGGCACCTAGGCTTTGAAGTAGCCTTTTGTAACTAGTGATTGTTATCTGAGGTTTATGAAGTTGTTTTCCTGAAGGATTCACAGAGCCTTTGCGTAACCTAGACATACCTGGCAAACCAGGAAGCCTGGCTGAGACTTCAGACACTCCTAGATGGTATCAGAGGCTTGGTATGCAGAAATGGACTTGCTGAAAGTGCCTTTCGTGTAACAATAAAGATCCTTATTACGAGCTGGGCGTGGTGGCGTATGCCTTTAATCCCAGCACTCGGGAGGCAGAGGCAGGTGGATCGATGTGAGTTCGAGGCCAGCCTGGACTACAAAGTGAGTCCAGGACAGTCAAGGCTACACAGAGAGACCTGTCTCGAAAAACCAAAAAAAAAGCCGGGCGTGGCGGCACACGCTTTTAATCCCAGCACTCGGGAGGCAGAGGTGGGCGGATCGCTGTGAGTTCGAGGCCAGCCTGGTCTACAAAGTGAGTCCAGGACAGCCAAGGCTAACACAGAGAGACCCTGTCTCAAAAAAAAACAACAAAAAAAAGAAAAACCAAAAAAAAAAAAAAAAAAAAAGATCCTTATTATTACGTATAGTGCTCTGTCTTCATGTATACCTGCAGGCCAGAAGAGGGCATCAGATCACATTATAGATGGTTGTGAACCACCACGTGGTTGCTGGGAATTGAACTCAGGACCTCTGGAAGAGCAGACGGCCCTCTTAACCACTGAGCCATCTCTCCACCCCTGCAATGCTACTTTTAAGACTTGTTTAGCCGGGCGGTGGTGGCGCACGCCTTTAATCCCAGCACTCGGGAGGCAGAGGCAGGCGGATCGCTGGGAGTTCGAGGCCAGCCTGGTCTACAAAGTGAGTCCAGGACAGCCAAGGCTACACAGAGAGACCCTGTCTCGAAAAACCAAAAAAAAAAAAAAAAAA
>OU015742.1:201643580-201654494 GCA_907169655.1 Acomys percivali | reverse complement strand
GTCTGTTTTGCTTTGAGACAGGGTCTCACTTTGTAACCCCGGTGCCGCTGAACTTGCCTTTCTACAAGTGCCACCACGCCCGTCAGCAAAAATTCAAAGACTGTTCCTGTCAGTCCTTTTTCCAGCATTAGTTCACCAGATGGGCTGGGGAAGGGCAGGCAAGATAGCTCAGAGGGTAAAAGCTTTCCTATGAAAGTCTGAGTTCTACCCCTGGAACCTTCTGAGGATGGACAGAAAAGTCTCCAGAAAGCTGTCCTCTCAGGTGCATAGCATGCTTACCACATATAATGACAAAAATTCTACAAGCCAGGTGTGTGGCATCAGGGGAAAGCCTCATCATGAGAAAAGCTCTTGGCTTGAGTTACATTTTTCTCTCCCAAAGCATCTTCAGACACCTGTTTTGTTTTGCCCAAGGACTACAGCATTGTCTGTCTGTCTACCTATGTTTTTCCCCAGACAGGGTTTCTCTTTGCTTAGCCTTGGCTATCCTAGAAATCGTGCTGTAGACCAGGCTGGCCTTAGACTCACAGAGATCCAGCGGCCTCTGCCTCCTGAGTGCTGATATTAGTGGCGTGTGCCGGGGCCACCACCATCGCCTGGCAAACTCTACTTTCTAGAGAAGCGAAGGCTCTTTTGTTTCTTGTGCCAGGGAACTGAGCCAGAGGCCAGGGTCCTAGGCAACAAATCTTAACTGTAGACAAGACACAACTTCAAAGCTGTAGTTATAATAAAAATATGTTAGACACGGCATAGCAGAAATGAAAAATTTACACAGCAGGCGCATTTTGCAATTCTTAATTATCTCTTTTTGTCCTCCCTTAATTATTGCTTAGACCAAGCTCTACGGTCTCTATCATTAGCCTGGTGGCAAACGAAGTGTGAGTAGTAACTGTCTAATGTTCTATCTGCAGCCCCAGTCAGCATTTTCATCTGACAGACTCAAAACCTGAGCCTCCCTTAAACAAAACATCCTCTCGCAAAAAAGGACAATTGATTAAAAAAACAACAACAAGACCTTCCTGCCTCCTTTCTCAAGCTCATGCACTGTGACTCTTTGACTCTACGTGCATATTACAAGTAGGAAGATAAAGTCAGCCAGCGCTTTAAGACGAACACTAATCTTCTGAACGAAGCGAAAATCAGAAAACACACACTTCCAAGAGTTGTGTAAATACAAACAGTAATTAACTTCCGGAACAGGCAAGATTCGCACGTTCCGAAGCGGACCCGCCACAACGATCGGCCGGCCGGGTAGACGTGGAGTGTGCTTGGCGGCCTCCCTCCCTGCCAGCGTCCCCGGCGGCGTCCCGCTTACCGGGCTGGACGCAGCATCCCTGCGCTCCGCGGCGCGCTCACGGGCCAGCCGACCGACGCCGCCGGCGAAGGAGCGGCAGAGAGGCCGGCGAAGGGCTCTGCTTCCGGGCCGCAGAGCCGCCATGGTCCGCGCGCACTAGGTTTCGCGACACGCGGCAGCATCGCGACAGTGGAGAGGTCGGCTTTACGGTTTACGGCAGCGCCGTAAAGTCCGAGGCGACGCCCGGCGAGGCCGACCGTGAACATTCCCTCGGTGACGCGACGCGTGGCGGGGCCCGCACGGGCCGGGGCCGGGAGAAGTTTTCCCCGGGCTCTGAGCTGTGTGACCCGCTCGGCGGCGGCGAAGGCGGCGGACGCGATGGCGCGTGCGGCACAGGTGAGCGCGGCGCGGGGGCGCGAGCCTCGGTCTCCCCGACTCCGGCGCCCCGCCGCCCTCGCTGCGCAGCCCCGCACCCATTGTGAGGTCAGGCGGGGGCGCGTCGGGCCGGGCCGAGCCACCCGGGAGCGGCCGCCGCGGCCAGTAGCCGCCGCCGGCCCCTTCTCCGGCCGCCCGGGTCAGACCTAGCCGGGAAGGGCGAGGGGGATGCCGCTGGGGGCCCCGCTGCGGTGCCGCTCCCCGTGACGGGCCGACCTGTCCCCCTCGCCGCCCGCCGCGGCCGCCAAGACCGCCGCCACCCAGACCTCCCCGGGCTTGGACCCCCTTCCCCGGGGGCTGAGCTCCGTCGCCTGCCCGTCCGGAAGTGAGCTGTTGGGACAGAAAACCTGAGAGCGTGGGAAATGCTCTAAGCGCGCAGACCGGGAGGCGAGTGACCGAGTTAGTCGCAGTTCCTCTTCCTGAGGAGTAGGAAGTTAGCAGTCTGGCAGAATGGTGGTCCCGTGCGTTTGGAGGAGCTGCTGTTAACTTCCACAGGGGGGTACCCTGCTAGTTCCAAAAACTAGTTTAAAAGACGGTGGAATCTCAGGAAAAGTGTGTGATGCTGCTAACCAGATGGTTTGGCTTAGTGTGAGATTATAGGCAGCTCACTTTGATGGTTGAAGACAGAATTCACAGGCCCAGACATCCGGGCCAGTCTGGACCCTGAGCAACTGCCATCTGTTCTTACAGTCCCTGCCATGTTCTGTTTTAGCTTTGCTTTTGATTCATTGTATCACTAAGTAGCCCCTGCCGATCTTGAACTCATAAATTTCTTCGCTCTGCCTCTCTAGTGCTGGGCTTGGCGGCATACACCAGCACGCTCAGCTTGGTTTGGTTTGGTTTGTTCTCATTTTCAGGAGAGTTAATTGACATAGCACATCTTCCTTTTCCTCAAGTATGTCTTTTAGATCTTTGACAAAACCTTGTTTTTTTTTTTTTAAGAATTATTTACTAAGTATACAGTGCCTACATGTGTGCCTGCATGCCAGAATAGGACACCAGATCTCATTACAGATGGTTGCGAACCACCATACGGTTGCTGGGAATTGAACTCAGGACTTCTGGAAGAACAGGCAGTGTTCTTAACCCCTGAGCCCCGGACAAAACCTTTTTTCTGTGTGTTTTGGTGCATGCCCAGGTGCCAGAGTTGAGCCTCCCCACCCCCCAATTAGGCTAGGCTAGCTGGCCAGGGACCCATAGAGAGGCATCTGTCTTCCCAGCACTGGTAGTGTAACTGAGCACCATCTTGCCTGGCTTTTACATTTTATTTTATGTGCATTGGAGTTTTGCCTCTGTATGTTTCTTGTGTGCCTCATGTGCCTGGTTCCTATAAAGGCCAGAAAACCAATCATTTCCCCTGCAACTGGAGTGGTCTTGAGCTGCCATGTGGGTGTTGGGAATCGAACCCAGGTCCTCAAGAGAGCATTCAATGCTCTTACACTGAGCCCTGTCTCCAGCCCCAATCAGCCCTTTAAAACAGTGTGCCTTGGGGCTGGAGAGATGGCTCAGTGGTTAAGAGCACCGCCTGCTCTTCCAAAGGACCCAGGTTCAATTCTTAGCACCCACATGGCAGCTCACAACTGTACTCCAAGATCTGACACCAGCACACATAAATAAAATACTAATATATATACACACACATATACATACATATACATACACACATGCCTTTTACAAGGGAGTCTGGGATGGGCTGCTGTAACTGTCTTGTAGAGACTGTAATACGTTGTCATTCTTCTCGTCTTTCAGAGCTTGTGAAACCGAACACAGAAGTATGGATATGGGAAACCAACACCCTTCTATTACTAGGCTTCAGGAGATCCAGCGGGAGGTAAAGAGTGTAGAGCCACAAGTGGTCGGCTTCAGTGGCCTGTCGGATGACAAGAATTATAAGAAACTGGAGAGGATTCTGACAAAACAACTTTTTGAAATAGACTCTGTAGATACAGAAGGAAAAGGAGACATTCAGCAAGCTAGGAAGAGGGCAGCACAGGAGACAGAACGCCTTCTCAAAGAGCTCGAACAGAATGCAAACCACCCACACCGCCTTGAAATCCAGAACATCTTTAAGGAAGCGCAGGCCCTCGTGAGAGAAAAGATAGTGCCCTTTTACAGTGGGGGCAACTCTGTGACTGACGAGTTTGAGGAAGGCATCCAGGACATCATCCTGAGGCTGACGCACGTGAAGACTGGAGGGAAGATCTCCTTGCGGAAAGCCAGGTACCACACGCTGACCAAGATCTGCGCAGTGCAAGAGATTATTGAGGACTGCATGAAGAAACAGCCTTCCCTGCCGCTCTCTGAGGATGTGCATCCTTCTGTCGCCAAGATCAATTCTGTGATGTGTGAAGTGAACAAGGCCAGAGGCACTCTGATCGCGCTCTTAATGGGCGTGGACAGTACTGAGACTTGCAGGCACTTGTCATGCGTGCTGTCGGGGCTGACTGCTGATCTAGACGCCCTAGATGTGTGTGGGCGGACGGAGATCAGGAATTACCGGAGGGGGGTGGTGGAAGACATCGACAAGTTACTGAGGTACCTGGATTTAGAGGAGGAGGCTGACAGCACACGTGCCTTTGACCTGAGGCAGAACCATTCCATTATAAAAATAGAGAAGGTCCTCAAGAGGATGAGAGAAATCAAGAACGAGCTTCTCCAGGCGCAGAGCCCTCCTGAACTGTACCGGAGCTCCAAGACAGAACTGCAGGGCTTGATCGGACAGCTGGATGAAGTGAGTCTTGAGAAAAACCCCTGCATCCGGGAAGCCAGGAGAAGAGCAGTGATTGAGGTGCAGACCCTGATCACATACCTAGACCTGAAGGAAGCCCTTGAGAAGAGGAAGCTGTTCCCTTGTGAGGAGAACCCCCCACATAAGGCTGTGTGGGATGTTCTTGGAAACCTGTCAGAGATCCAGGGCGAAGTCCTCTCGTTTGGTGGAAATCGGACTGATAAGAACTACATCCGGCTGGAAGAGCTGCTAACCAAACAGCTGCTGGCTCTGGACGCTGTTGACCCCCAGGGAGAAGAGAAGTGTAAGGCTGCCAGGAAGCAGGCTGTGAAGCTGGCCCAGAACATCCTCAGCTACCTGGACCTGAAGTCTGACGAGTGGGAGTACTGATGGGCCACGGGCCGACCGTGCCGGTTCGCACTTTATCTGCTTTTAGAGAGCTTTCATTTCGTGGAGCCTAAATGTAATTTCTATGTGCATATTCAATCTCAGTATTTATGATTTAATCAAATTATATTCAGTATTTCTGCTGCTTTTGATGTTGCAAAGTGAGTATCATTATAGCACATTAACTTTTCCTTGTGGCTCATTATCCTTACAGTGTGTGGTTTGTGCATATTTTGTGTGTTTTTAATGGGAACATGAAAAGGGCAGCATTCCTAACTTTTAGATGGGCTGTGCAGGCATTAAGTGCAGAATTGCAGAGTCTAGAATCAGATCAAACTTCTCTAACTGTAGCTAAGTTAGGAGGAGGAGGAGACTGCAGGGCTGAATAAAGTCCGAGCACAAGAGCAGTACAGAGATGGTTCATTATGCTAGACAGAGCTGGGCCTTGTTGAGTTGCAAGGCCTGTGGGTCCTGCCTGATTTTATGGTTGGGGTTTTTGTTTCGATGGTCTGTTTTTTCATAAACATTTTTGCTTGGAAAAAACTGTTCCCCTGTGCTTTTCATTTTAGAGGGGGTAATCTTGTGTACAACACACACAGAATTAATGAAGCCTCACAACCAAAAATCCACAACTGCTGTGAGGATAAAACCTCAGCTAATGGATTCCTTCAAGCTGCTTTTGCTTGTGAGATCTCAACTTAAACTTCTCATTAGGGGCTGGAGAGATGGCTCACCGGTTAAGGGCATTGCCTGCTCTTCCAGAGGACCTGGGTTTAATGCCCAGCATCCACCGGACAGCTCACAACTGTCTCTTAACTCCAAGATTTGACACCCTCACACAGACATACTTGCAGGCAAAACACCAATGCACATGAAGGTTGAAAGAAAATAAATTTAGCCAGGCTTGGTGGTGTGCACCTTTAATCCCAGCACTTGGGAGGCAGAGGCAGGTGGACTGCTGTGAGTTTGAGGCTAGCCTGGTCTACAAAGCAAGTCCAGGACAGCCAAGACTACCCAGAGAAACCCTGTCTCGAAAAACCAAAAATAAATAAATTTAAATTTTTTCCTCATTAGTTACTAAGGAGAGGGAACGTTTCAGTGAAGCCAGTGGACCTTTAGAGAAAAAGCCATTGCTGCCTACCTGTAGGGCCTGCTGTCAGGTCACTCCAGAGCTGACTGGAGCAGTGCCCCGTGTCAGGTCACTCCAGAGCTGATGGGGGCACACACCTGTGGCATAAATGAGACGGATCCCTTCATCAGTCAAAGCTGTGAAATACACAAGCTTGTTTACACCATGATCCCAGAGACGGTTCGAAAGCTAGAGGGACTGGTCCCTGCCGCTGGCACCCTAAATATCACCTGTACCTACCTGGGGTGAGGCTGTGGGCTAGCTGCTGATGTTGCAGCTCATACTGACAAAGGACTCCTGCCTGAAAATGCACTAGAAGCTGTCAGCTATCTAGAGGCTTTTATTATTTGTTTTATCCTTTTGTTAAAGGCTTGTGTGCTTCTGTGAATATTTTCTAAGTATCCAACATGATGGTTGTCTATTGATGCAAACAGGAATTCCCCAAAATTCTGCAGAACCTTGATAGTGTAGGCCCCAGCAGTGTAGCTAACAGACCCTGTTCCCTGTTTGCATTCCATTGCATGATCCTGTGAGACCTGACCTCTTTTTTTAAATAATAATTTATTTTTATTTTATGTGCATTGGTGTTTTGCCTGCATGTATGTGTGAGGGCGTCCGATCCTGGGGTTACAGTCTTGAGCTGCCATGTGGATGCTGAGAATTGAACCCTGGTCCTTTGGAAGAGCAGTCAGCATTCTTTTTTTTTTTTTTTTTTAAACGATTTATGTATACAGTGATTTGCCTATACCAGAAAAAAGCACCAGATCCCATTATAGATGGTTGTGAGCCACCATGTGGTTTCTGGGACTTGAACTCAAGACCTCTGGAAGAGCAGCCAGTGCTCCTAACCTCTAAGCTATCTCTCCAGCCTGCAGTCAGCTCTTAACTTGTCTAAACCATCTCCCTACAGCCCTGAGACCTGACCTTTTCAACTTTGATGAGCTGTGGGTTTGGGTTTTTTTTTTTCCCCCACGATATTATTTTGGAAACCTTTTGGTTTTTCAAGACAGGGTTTCTCTATGTTTTCTTGGCTGCCCTGGACTCGCTTTGTAGACCAGGCTGGCCTCAAACTCACAGTGGTCCACCTGCCTCTGCCTCCCAAGTGCTGGGATTAAAGGCGTGCACCACCATGCCCGGCTGGATACTTTTAAAAAAAGGAAATTGTCTTAAAACAGCTGAAAGCATGACAGATGAATGAATTAGCATTATGTACTGGTCAGTACATAGCCCTAAGCTTGTGCCCCGGCTCGCCCCCTGATAGCTGCTGTGCTGCAGCATGGCCTCAGACTGACCGAAGGCTTTTAAGCTGAACTCGGGGAGGCAGTACGTGAACATCACTTTAGGTTAGTTATTCATTAAGCTTCGTTTCTGAAAGTTGCATGTCGGCCTTTACTCTCAAAATGTCCCTTGTCCTGTTGAAGCAGATTTTAGTCTCTGTAAAGTGGTTTGCTGTAACCTCCACGGCATCCCACACTGCTGAGCTTGGAGCCTTTGCTAAGCACAGTAAGCGCTCTCTAGGCCAGTGGGGTTTCCACATGGATCTTCTGGGCCCCCGAGGTGGTCACATGACCTCGTGTGGCTGTTGGGACAGGCTTTGTGTCCTGTTACAGTTCTTTGGACGCAGTTGTCTCACACAAAGAACACTAACACGGTTCAGACTGCTTTCTTGTCCCGGGGAGCCATGTGCGTTGCTGTGAGCTGCTTAGTGGACTTCTGAACTCCGGCTCAGCACTGTAGTCATTTCATGACGTGAAGGAACTGTTAGAAGTAAAACCTTCTCAGAGGAGCGTGGCTTTGTCAGCATTAAACCAGGTCATTCCTGTTTCTCAGAAAAAGGAAAATAGCTGGGAATCTTTGCTGTCCTCCCTAAAATTGGGGTCGCTTTGCCTTCAGCGACAACTCCACTGTTAAAGTAAGTGGAAGGGATGTGTATTCAGTTCAGTTTAATGCTTTATTCTGCTGGTATGTAGCCCTGGCTGGCTTTATACTTGGAATGATCCTTCTGCCTTGAGAATACCAAGATTACCAATGTATGCCATGAGGGCTGGCTGACCACTAAGGCTTTGTCTTTTTTTTGTTTTTCAAGACAGGGTTTTTCTGTGTAGACTTGACTGTCCTGGACTCACTTTGTAGACCAGGCTGGCCTTGAACTCACAGTGATCCACCTGCCTCTGCCTCACGAGTGCTGGGATTAAAGGCGTGCACCACCACCACCCGGTCAGGCCTTGTCATTTTTAACCTGTCGGAACAGCTGGGCATGGTGGCGCACACCTTCAATCCCAGCACTCGGGAGGCAGAGAGGGGCAGGCAGATCGATGTGAGTGCGAGGCTAGCCCGGTCTACAGAGTGAGTCCAGGATTACACAGAGAAACCCTATCTCAAAGAAAATAAAAAAAGGGCAAAAACGTTTGCCCATGACTTTGATGTGTAATCCAGAAGTGTTTCTGGTGTGCGTGTTCCCATCTCCTCGCTGGTAACCATGTGACTATTTTGGTCTAAAAACAAGGCGGTATTCACATTAACGTACCTCGTAATTATTTCTGAAATAAAACAAAGCTCTTAGGTGGGTGTGGAGAAAGGATATGAGCCCAAAGTGTGTGTCGGGTTCTCTGCTGGCCTCTACCTACTTCCTACCTTGTCCCTCACATTCTTGCTGACATTAAAAGGGACGCTTTATGCTTGGTGGGCATAGAGCTGACTGTACCACCATATGGAAGTAATGGCGTTCACTAGGCCCCTAGACCCCAAGTGCTTCTGATGGGCCTGGCACACTGCTCCCCTTTGTTGCACAGCAGTTGACCTTATAGAAATGAGGCGCAATCTGTTGTAGAAAGATCATCTTCCTGAGGTAGCTCATCCTTGAGAAAGCTCAGTTACACTGCTACTGAGAAGCCTGTCTGTTCCCCACCCCACACACAGCAGGCAATGGGGGGGGTGCTGTGGCATCTATCAGAAGACAAAGGGTACAGAATCAGCCATCCTGGGGGCTGGCAGGTCAAGTAGCCGCCCAGCAACCCTACAGGACAGCTGAGCGTGGAGGGAGCAGGGAACAGGGCAACACCCAAGCGAGCTTGTGCATGGCCTCTGTCCAGCCCTGGCAGCAGGACTGGGTTCCACCCTTCCTGGTTGGGACGTGTCTGAAGCCCTCTACTTTCCCTGCTATAATTAGATCCTTTACTTGTTAAACTACCTTTACCTCCCCATGGGCCAAGCCCATGAGTGTTTCACATTCCAAGTTCTCAACAGGACAGTGAAGTGCAGGTCTGTACCTGGAAAGCAGTGGCTGATGTGTGGTCTCCAAGAGAGGGTGATCGCACCAGCTTAGGGCACAGTATGGACATAGGGCTGGGAACACTCCCACTGAGTACATGGACAAGGTGGTTGGGGGTTAGACGAACAACCCTCTAGTAAACTAGGGTTCATAGTTCTGCCTCAGCCAAAGCCAGAGCTACTGGTTAGCCCCTTAAACCTGGCTTCTGGACGGTGAGTAGGTGTCACGCCAGTGGGTGAGGGGCCAGATGATTCATGCCTGGAACACTTGGCTGTGGTGTCACGTTGCTCCAAGCTATCAGGTCAACATCAGCAACGTGAGTCCCTTTCAGAGAAAAGAATGCTGTGGGTCTCCTGCTGCCTAGTGTCTCCAGCTAGGAATCACACCTGCAGGAATTACGCCAATGTGAAGTCCATATCTACTTAGAATGCAGAGTGGCAGGGCCTCAGGCTGACCCTCAGTGTCCTCTTTGCTCCTTTCAGTGTGATCCCAAAGCCTTTGAATACTTAGGCCATTTCCCACTGGCTGTCCCCCAGCTCACACTAAGCGTATGTCTCGGTGCAGTCCTGTGAGGTCCTGAGTCATGGAGCGGGGGTGGGGGTGGGGGGGTTCCTGAGTGAGCAGAGGGGAGAGCCACGGACCTGGTGCTGCATTGCTCCACTAATCTCCAGGTCTAGAAGTGTCTGCTTTCACCATCTTAGTGCTAGCTGGCTTGTCCCGGCCAGGCCGCCTCTGTACCGTGTAGCCCCAGGGCCTGGTAGGAGTAGGCACGTGCATGCCTGAGGGGATGAGCTGTTCTGAAGAATAGTGTCTTGGCACGTGGCTGGCACTCAGAAAACACTTGCTGAGTAACTAGGCAGAGAAGACGTTTGATTAACCCTTCATGTTGCTTCAGAGAATTTCCAGGGTGCAAGTGACCTCCTCTCTGCCATCCCTTAGGGTTCTGGTGTCCCTTGGCAGGAGCTCTGGTGGGATGCAGAGTGCCCTATGTACATAAGACCCTCAGATATACACATACGGGGACAGATGGCTCCTAGGGCTGGCAGTCCCACCCTGCTTCTGGCACTGCTGCCTCCACCTTGCAGTGTTTGGTTCTGGCCTTAAAACTCACCCAGAAGAAGCCAGGCGTGGTGGCACACACCTGTAATCCCAGCACTCAGGAGGCAGAGGCAGGTGGATCTCTGTGAGTTCAAGGCCAGCCTGGTCTACAAAATGAATCCAGGGGGCTGGAGAGATGGCTCAGTGGTTAAGAGCGCTGCCTGCTCTTCCAGAGGTCCTGAGTTCAATTCCCAGCAACCACATGGTGGCTTACAACCATCTATAATGTAATGTGATACCCTCTTCTGCACATAAAGTACTCATATGCAATAAATAAAATAAATTTAAAAAAAAATGAATCCAGGACAGCCAAGGCTAACACAAGAAGTCAAGTCTGTGCCTTGTAACTGCTAAACTTAGGGCTGTTCAGACAAGTGCTGTTTGCAGGAGGCAGGGTGACCAAGGAGAAGCTATGTCAAATCTGCCCTCCTAAAGACTGATTCTAGGAGCCGGGCAATGGTGGCGCACGCCTATAATCCCAGCACTCGGGAGCCAGAGGCAGGCGGATCGCTGTGAGTTCGAGGCCAGCCTGGTCTACAGAGTGAGTCCAGGACAGCCAAGGCTACACAGAG
>OU015742.1:201564998-201642010 GCA_907169655.1 Acomys percivali | reverse complement strand
CACACACACACACACACACACACACACACACACACACACACACACACACCCGCTCAGCTGGAGCTCAGTGGAGAGATAAGGGAGGTCAGCTGTACTAGGTTGGGAGAGAGCAGTGCAGGCACAGAGGCCCTGGCCTGGCTTCAGAACAACCACATTTGGCCAGGAGACAGCAGAGACCAAGGAAGCCAGTTCTGGCGGGTTGGGGCAGTGCTGCAGCTGGGGACCCACTGCTGCTTGCAACAGGTCACTCAGGTAAAGTGGGGGGGTGTTGTTTGTTGTTTTTTGGTTTTTCGAGACAGGGTTTCTCTGTGTAGAGTTGGCTGTCCTGGACTCACTTTTGTAGACCAGGCTGGCCTCGAACTCACAGCGATCCGCCTGCCTCTGCCTCCCGAGTGCTGGGATTAAAGGCGTGCACCACCACGCCCGGCTTGTTTTTGTTTTGAGATGGTTTCTCTGTGGCTGTCCTGGAACTCTCTCTGTACTAGGCTGGCCTTGAACTCAGAGGCCCACTTGCCTCTGCCTCCCGAGTGCTGGGATTAAAGGTGTACGCCACCACGCCCAGCATGAAGTGGAGTTTTGTTTTGTTTTGTCCTGGACTTGATTTGTAGACCAGGCTGGCCTTGAACTCACACCCAGCCCAAGTGGGAATTCTTAACAAAAGAATTTCAGAAGAGAATGAAACAGAGTTGCAGTTTCACAGAGAGGCCCCAGGGGACAGAGGAGCCGCACTCAAAGTGTAGCGTGGGCCTCTCAAGAGTTTCACTTAAGATACAATTTTAGTGGCTTCTTTAGCTATATCTCAAGAGGTTGCTAAGAGACCACTTTTCCCAGTAAGTGTGATCAGAGTGGTCCCTGATGTACACAGAGGAATTAGGGTGGAAGCCTAGGCTGCAGGCTTGGGGGAGAAGTTAATGTTTTTACTGTAGGCAAAGGTTTGTGGTCTTGTTTCTGAGAGTCCTAAAATATATCAGGGAAGGAATTAGACTATATACTCAAAGGGCCTAGTGCCCTCAGGCCTGACCTTAAGCATGGTTCGTCGTTATTTTAACTTGTTAATCATGTATGTGCACACATAAACTCTTCTGAGTGCAGATGCGCACTTGCCAAGGTTCATTAGAATTCAGAACAGCCTTCAAGCATTCGTCCTCTCACCTTCCACCTCACTGAGACAGTCTCTTGTTCACCACTGCTAGGGGCCCCCAAAATGTGTGGGTATTTTTCTGCTTCCACCTCCCCAGTGCTGGGGTTACAGGCCTGTGGCACCACGCCTGGCTTATGTGGTGCTGAGGACTGAGCCCAGGACTTCATTCATGCTAGCCGAGCACCAACCAAGCTGCGTGTGCCTGAGCCCCTGTTGATATGATCTGAAATCGCCTGATATAAGTACTGTTTTCATAGAAAGTTTTGTTACGTTTGCCAGAATGATTTTTTTTCTTTCTTTTTAGTTTTTTGAGACATTCTGTGTGTAGCCCTGGCGGTCCTGGAAATTGATCTGTGGACCAGGCTGGTCTGAACCTTGGAGACCCCCAGCCTGCCTCTGCTGGGATTGAAGTTTTGAGCCACCGCACCCAGCTCTAGCTAAGACCTCTTGACTCCAGCTAGCAAGAGGCTTCAACCAGAGGCTGTAGTGGGGACTCCTTTCCTTTCCTCTGCTCCTAATTTGCCTCATTTTTCACCCTGCTTCAGGGAGTACTTGGCAATTACGGCAAATGAGAAGCAGAAAGGGTCTGTGGTGTGCACACTGGCTTTTTGTGTCTCTTCAACTTCCTGGGGCCAGGCCTGGCGTAGGGAAGATGTCCAGCAACCATCCCTACAGCAAGGTGCCCAAGATCCAGATGGCAGACTGAAAGCGTGACAGAGGGCCATCTGCCCCCAATGGGCTCCATGCATCCTGTTCCCAGCTCAGGCCTGACCCAGAGCAGCTGTGATGCCCTTGCTCACTGGCTCTGGCCACTGAGGGAGGATAGAGAATGCATGTGGTCGCAGAGAACCGTGGAGGGCATGGCTCCCGACTTTGGAGGGCATGGCTCCCGACTTGAGGGGAAGTGCAAGAGCCCACCAAGCGCCTGCAGGCAGCCTAGTTGCGGCGTCCTGCCTGGATAAGTCACCTTAGACCCTGAGGACATAAGATGGTTTGTTCTTCGCCTTCATCCCTAGGACCCAGGTCATTAAAAACCTGTGATGCTTGCAAACAGAAAGTGCTGAGTGGAGGCAGCAGTGAGGTAGGTACTCTGAGAAGGCAGACATGGGTCCTGACTTCCCAGCCTTAATGCCACAGATGCACCAGGAGAAAGGGAAGGAGCTACTATTACAAGGAAAGGCAGTGCAGGCCACCTTAGGGGCACCCCCTCTACAGGAGCTCCCCAGAGAGGGAGGCATCCCAGAACAGCCACAGGAGGCTCCAGAGCCTGGGAGATCTCAGGGTGGGACAAGGCTGGAACTAGGAGGGCCTGGCTCAGAGCTGGACTCTGGCTGAACACTGTATGATTTGCACATTTTAGGTCAGGAGTCTGTATTAACTGTCCCCACCTGTAGGGCCAGGGGGACAGGACCAAGAGAAGAAGCAGGGAGGCTTGAGAAGCCAGCCAGCCAGGGTGGCACTAGGGATGGAGGTGCAGTCCCAGGGTTTGGCCTGCCTGACAGCAGAAGTTAGTTATGTGAAAAGGTTACATAATCTCGGCTTAGTTGAACAACCAGGTGAGCTGGGTATTCAAGGTGCAAGGGTCCTCATGGAGCCTGAGTCTGGACAGCAAGGCTGTCCGCTTTGCTCTGCAGCCTCAAGTCCAGTCCTGGCGCTGGCTGCAGCAGGAGCCAGTGATCTCGTGATGATTGTATGTTCCTCTTTCGTCTGCTATGGCAACTCCCATCTTCTCATGCAGACTTATCTTCTGGCTCTCACTTCTGACCAAGGCACCCAAAGGGAAAGCAGTCATCCCAGAAGCAACGTGGCTATTGGAGGTGACCTCTCGGCCAGGACTGTGTGAGGGCCTGAGAAACAGCATGCGGGAAGTGGGACCAGCCAGTGCAGAGGTCTTCGCGCTGGAGCTAGCCACATGGTGGGGTAAGAGTCTGCAGAGCTGGGTCCCTGGGGTCTTCAGACTGGACACACCAAGGGGTAGGTCTGTGTCTTGGACCAGGGGTCTCCCAAGAAAGAGCCACGAGGTGGAGGGAGGGGGCTGGAGCAGTGGCTCAGTGGCTAGAAAACCAAAAGCACTGGCTACTTTCCCAGTCACATGATTCCCAGCAGTCACATGACAGCCATCTATAACTCTAGTTCTAAGGCATCCACCATCCTCTTCTACCCCCCCACAGGCACCAGGCACATGTGTAACGCACAGAGACATAAACAGGCAAACCGCCCATACGTTTAAAATAAAAATAAACTTGCTTTGTAGACCAGGCTGGCCTCAAACCAGAGATCTGTCTGCCACTGACTCTTGGGTGCTGGGATTAAATGTATGCGCCACCACTGGCCAGCAATAAATCTTTGGAAAGTAAGGAGCTGTAGGCATAGGCCCCCCACCTCCATCCAGGGGTTACGGGGGACGCACTCTGGATCCAGCCCACGCAGCCTCTTCATTCCCATCTCTGGGTTTTTTTTGTTTTTCGAGACAGGGTCTCTCTGTGTAGCCTTGGCTGTCCTAGACTCACTTTGTAGACCAGGCTGGCCTTGAACCCACAGAGATCCACCTGCCTCTGCCTCCTAAATGCTGAGATTAAAGGTGTGCACTACCACTGCCCGGCCATCTCTTTGGTTTTTGTTTGTGTGGCTTTTCAAGACAGGGTTTCCCTGGTTAGCCCTGGCTGTCCTGGAGCTCTCTCTATAGACCAGGCTGGCCTCAAACTCCCAGCAATCCTCCTGCCTCTGCCTCCTAAATGCTGAGATTAAAGGCATGCACAGCCGCCACCACCTGGTTCAATCTCACATTCTTTCCTTAAGATGGAACCCAAAACAAAACCATGAAACCATGGCTTTCTGCCTATGCCAGGCCGGCACTCTGGAGTCTTGCTAAGATGCCTAGCCTGGCCTTGAACCCACACTCTGTTGCTCTGGCAGGCTTTTATGGTCCTCGTGCATCAGCTTCCTGAACGAGGTGAGATTACAGGATTCTGTCCCCAGGCCCAGCTGGTCAGGTGACTTTTGTTGTGGGCATTCACCCAGTCACTGAGAGGGTGCGCTGAGGGGTGCTTCTAGGTGACAGTGGAAGAGGCCACTGTGCCAGGATGGGACTGCGGCCAGGGATCCTCCCTGGTTCCAGCTTTGTCCTCAAAGCTCCCATTGCTAGGTGCTCACAGAACTAGCCTTTGCCTTGCCAGGCTGTGCAGAGGGGACCCCAGACCCTGCCCTCCACACCCAGTTCACCTGCACAGAGCTTAGAGCCCATGACCTTGAAGCACCCCCTAAACACACACTTGCTTCTTCAGAATTCCTCAGCCTTGCTTTGTTCTTTCATATGTGACCACCAGGAGGCACTCAATGCCTTTTTTTCCTTTCTTTTTTTTTTTCCTGAGCACAAGTCACCAAAAATGGTCAGGGCCCAGGCTGCCCATGCAGCTGTCAGGCCTGGGCCTCCCCCCAGTGCGTGCACCTGTCCCAGCTGATGGTGGACAGGTGGCTGTGACACCACCTGGGCAGCAGCTTGGTGCCCAGTGGTAGATGGTCCTCCAGCCTTCTGATGACTGCCCACCATGAACAATTGCAGGCTGGCGTGGAGCCCTGACAATCTGGCAGCTTTTAACTCTAAGACTCTTCACTAGACAGCAGGGGACAATCTCCAGCTCTGGCCCTGCCTGGTCCACTCTCCAACAGTCCCCACGTGGTCCCAATGTCATCAGGGTGGTGGGACAGAAAAGGTAGATGTGCTTCCCCCAACACACACACACACACACACACACACACACACACACACACACACACCACTCCCGCGTAGTTTATAGTCATGTTTATAACCCAAAAGAAATGCCATTCCCTGCCACGATCCTTCAGAACATTCCTCCCCAAACAGCAGCCCCTGGTGCTGGTCCCTGGGGCTGTGCACTCTGACAGACTCCACAGAAGCAAGGCAGTTCCTGGGGCCCGGGACCTGCCCTCCCCCGCCAGGGTCTGGTCCATGTTGAGGATCAAGGGAAGCTTGGGGGAGGAAAGGAGCTGGAGGGCAGGGGGCTGTGGTAAGGAGTGACCCTGGAGCATGCTGGGGTACAGAAGAGGAGGAGTTGGCCCCACGCCTCAGTTTCCCCAGGGGTTCTACTCCAAGCCCCAATTCTCTGCCTCATTTAGGCCTCTTGTCCCTTGGCTCCTGGCTTCTTCCCTCCTCCCTCCCTCCCCAGCTAAGCCACAGCCTCTGACCCTCAGCGAGGATGGTATGGCTAAGATGAGACCTGGCCAAGGCCCCCAAGCCCCTGCTGTGGTCTGAGCAGCCCCATAGTGCCTGGTCCTCTGGAGGCCGGAGCTCCATTCCCAGGCCCTCCCTCCTAAGGAGCCTAAGGCCCTAGGACCTGGTGCTCCGCCAGCTTCACTGAGCAACCCATGTGTGGCTGTGTGTAATGTGCACATATGCATGTGTGAACATGTATGGGCTCATGCCAGTGTGCAAATGCTAATAGAATGCATTGTGGGTGTGCTTGTGTGCACTTACACATGTGGGTACACATGTGTAGGTAGGCATAAGCACACACACATATGTGTACTGGCAGCTGTATGTATCAAGATGTATGCAGGGATGAGGAAGGCGTGATAGCGAGGGGCTCGGAGCCTGAGGGCAGTCTTTACTGAGGACGGGATGGGGAGGGCTGAGGCTGGGATTGGCTCGAGGTGTCCTGGGAACAGGCCCAGAAGGAAGCTTGCACAGGCAGGCGATGGCACCATAGCAACGCAGAACAAAGTGCTGGCCTACTTACACCCCACCCCCACTCCTTGATCTGCTGGGGAGGGGGGGTATAGGGCCTCTGGGGCCCCTGGGGACGCACATGCCCCTGACCTTTAGGAGCCCAGTGCCCCGGAACCCTTGGCCTCCTCTTGGCCTAGCAAGGCCTGTGAGACTGACTCACTTTCTTTGTCCATAAATGGGAATGAATAGTGAGCATGTGGGAGGCTCAGCACGCTGGGAGTGCTCCTGCCCCTGGGTGTCTGCTCCCTGCCTAGCCAGGGTGTCATCAGGCTGTGGGCATCCTGCTCACTCTCACTGGACAGGGCCCTTCACACCCTGATCACCCACTCCATCCCCAACTCGGTGTGGTCAGACCGCAGACCTGGCTCAGCTCGGGGTAGTAGGACAATTTCTGGGACCTGGCAAGTCCTCCGTGCTGTCCACCCAGTGGGGTCTGCAGCACAGTGGGGCAGGGCTGAAAGCCAGCAAGCTGTGAGGAAGCTTTGTAGAGCACCCTGGAGACAGGAAACCTCTGGCCTCATGTCAAGGACGGGGTGTCACTGGACACTATGCACAGAAAAGCAAATATTTTTCTGACTTCCTGAGACCTCCAGAGCCTGTGTGGCCCCAAGTTGCTTTGGCTCCTCATGATCCTGGGGCAGATCTCCCCAATGTGCACAATTATGGAAGGCAGCTGTGACCCACAAGTCCCAGTTGTCTCCAAATTTGGGAGCCCTCCCCCCATCATCACTGTACCCACCTTCTGCCTGGGCCAGTGCCCAAGAGCCATCTATGAACTGGGTGACTAGATGAATGAGGCTGAGTGGGCAGTGTGTGAGTTGGGGGATGTGTGCCCCTTCACAGCACCAGCTGCAACTGCCCTCCTCTGCCCGCCCCTAATTTATGCCATGAGGAGGGCCAGCCACTCGCTGGTCCCCCACTTGGCAGCAGCTTTGTCCCCAGGCGGATTCCCAAGGGCTGCCTTTGGGAAGAAAGGGCCCTTCTCTGGTGGATGGTGAGGTCACCAGGAGGGGCCCCACAAGCACAAAGGCTGCAGGCCCCCACCCTACCCCGCTGGCAGCTGCTGCTTTGTCCTCCTGTCCTGGTCTAGGAGAGACCCTCCAAGGCCCCAGCTCAGCATTAGGGGCCCAGGCTTCCTCTCTGTAAAGTCCACCAGGTGGGGGAGGGGCTTACAACCCCAGCCCCTAGGCTGCTCCTGATCAAGTGACAGCACCTGTTGGTGTAGGCTCCGCCCAGAGGCCTGGTCAAGGGACTTGTGCAGCTATCTGTCCAGGTCACCAAGCAGGCAAACCTCAGCGGTGGTTGAGGGGGATAGCCAGAGGTCAGAAGATGAGCCATTTGTGGGCAGCTTGTCTTCTGGCCAGAGGTGGGGTCTTGGGCAATGACCCAGAAAATACACAAACCAGAGCTCCTCGCCTGTGGCATTGGTGTGTACGTGCAGTGTATTGCATGTCTGAGTGGTGGGAGCGGACAGGCCTGGGGTTTTTCCCTGTGCAGCTCTCCTGCGGAGCTCCTGAGCAGACCCCAGCAGACCCACATGGGCCCAGCAGACGAAGGCTGAGAGGACGCTCTTTGCCCAAAGCCCCAATGCAGAGTCAGGACCCCAGGAGCTGCGCTTTTCAGCAGCATTGCTTCCCCTATACTGTTGGCAGGCAGAACCCTTTCTGAGGCTGCGTGGAGGACTCTGGGGTTAGGGACCAGCTCAGGGAAGCCGACAGCAATGGGGAGGAGCAGGCGACAGGAGCTGTTCAAACACAGCAGGGAGAGTGTGTCCCTAGAACATTTTCAATGGACAGTGCCAACCAGGTGCTACCACACGCCCACTGGGTGCTGGCTACAGGCCCAGGCCCAGATGGAGCATGCAGGTCAGCTGAGACTCAGGCCCCTCCATAAGAGACAGAAGTATAGACAGGAGGACTTTTGAGAGCTGACACCCCAGGGAGAGCCTGTTAGATGAGGGCGTGTGTGTGTGTGTGTGTGTGTGTGTGTGTTGGTGAACTTCCAGGGTGAAGGCCTGGTGACCAGACTAGAAACTGACATAGGCAGGAAAACAGCCAGATGGGGGCAGGATGGGGTGACGCACAGCACTACACACATACGCACACAAATAGTTGGCAGCTCTCAAACTCCAGAACTCTTCAGCAGTCTCTCCATCTCTCCATGGAAGGAGGGGGTGAAGCCTGAAGGGAGTAAGATAAACAACCCCCACCCAGCTTCAGGCAGGAGCCAGGAACCTCAGGTCTGCATGGTCTGGCCTACTGGACTCAGATGGGGAGGTGCTGCTGAAATCCCTTCTCCAGGCGACTGCACAACACCCATGCCTTCTGTTTTGGTCCTAATGACAAATCAAGGCACGATTCTGCCAAAGTTCAATCTGGGGAACCAATGAGTTTATCGAGCCTCCTTCCGGAACACACACTTGCCGGGGTGCTCCTCTCCCACGGCTGCACCTCCTGGTCTTCCCTGGCCTATATACTGCAGCCACTCCTGAGGCCAATTAAGGCAGATAGCTACTCAGATAAGGGTCTCAAGACTCTCCCATGAGTGCACAACCAACAGTTCCAGCTGGGATAGCCATTTTGCAGGGTGCAGGGTGTGGCAGTTGCCTGGTTCTTAGGAGAGCCGTGTACAACAGGAACCCTGTGGAAGGCCTGAGTGGAGGCATGGCCCACCCACAACTCAAATCCTGGACTCCCTGAATCCTTCATGGCTGGCTCTGTGGGAGCAGATGCCAGGCGTGCACACTCAAGACCAGAGAGGCTAGGGACAAAGGCAGGAGGAGGAGCGGGTAGGGCAGGCCGGCCAGCCTCAGACCAGCTGCAAGAGCCACATAGCATTGAAGTGCCTGCAGCCAGCTGCTTGCATCTCCTGTGGGGAAGAATCCACAGCAGTGCCAGGGAGGCGGGAACGAGAGGACACTGGTACTCCATTCCCTCCCCAAATGTCCCCTTCCTCGTTGCCTGGTGCCCTGAATGTCCACTGTTCCTGTAACTTAGCAACGAGCTTCTGCCACCCCCACTATCTCCACCACACAGCTGGCCCTACCACCCACAATGGGTGCCTGCATTTCTCAGCAAGGTCAGGACCTCAGCTTCCTGAAGAAGCCAGATTGGGGGAGGGGGCTCATTTACCGCAGGGTGTCCTGCAGCTCAGAGTGGCCAGCGATCTGTGTGACAGAGGCGCCAGGGCTGACCACCAGGGGTTGACTCCTGGCACTGTGGCAAGCTCCTTCCTGTGGCAGCCACACACAACCTTCAGAAATCTCATCCTGCTTCCCCCGTGACCCCGCTGACACTCTCAACTCTCGGCAAACACAACACATTTAACAGGAAGGAGCTGTATGGCTGCCTTAAAGCGGGGCTGAGAGAGACCTCCAGGTGCCACATTAGTCTCACAGGTACACAGGCTGGGCAGGTGCTTGGAGAAGGACAGGATGGGCGAGCTGTGCAGTCCACACTTAGACTGCAGGAAAGTGGGTTTCTGGCAGGGATTTCATGTAATCACAGCCAGAGTGAAATCCCAGCACTCAGAGGCAGAGGGGAAGGACAGTGGGTTACAGGTCAGTGTAGTCTACACAGGGAAACCCCTACACACACACATCTTTTTTTTTTTCAGAATGGCAAGACCAGACCTGTTGTTGGCAGCTGATCTACAGAGGTTCTAGAAGGGACAGGAGGCTGCTAGCACTACCTAAAGAGGCCATTGTGGGGGAGGGGTGCCTCTAGGCTCTCTCCTCCTGCCTTAGGCAGGCCTAGGAGGCTCCAATGTGATGGGGGCTATCCTGACTCTTGGAGGGATAGAGGATGAATGCACATAGTGACCTGTGCTAGAGCCAGGAACACCCCTTACATCTGCCCCACAGCATGTGACCCCACTGGCCATCCCAGGCCTTGCTCTGGTCTCAGGGATGGAAGACTCAAGACACCAGAGATCACCAACTTGAGGGATTCCTGGTGAGATGGAGGCTTGGAGCGGGATGGCTGCCATCACAGCACCACAGAAGCACCGCCCCTGAGAGGAGAGCAGGAGGAGGCTGCTCCTGCCTCCCAGGCCCACCCAGCGCCATCGAAGCCTGGCTTGCTGGGTCTCTACGCGCTCCCTGCTCACCCTGCACTGAGGTGATTTTCAGGCAACTCTGAGCCACTGTATCCTCCCACGAATGCCTTAAGCACCCTGAAAATGTTGTCATGCCTTAAACACTCAAGAATCAATCCAGCGGCACATGTCTCTAATCCCAGCACTTAGGAAGCAGAGGCAGGTGGATCTCTGAGTTTTAGGCCAGCCTGACAACAAAAATCAATCTATTTCAAGTTTCCTGGCAGTTGCCTTATGAAAGAAAGCACTTAGAAACTGGGCATGCCGGAGCACTATGAGGGAAATGGAAGAGCCCTGAAATCTCAGGTACATCACACCCATTCTCTTTGATTTTGGGGGGTGGGGGGCAAGGTTTCCGTGTAGCCCTCGCTGTCTTGGAGTTCAATCTGTAGATCAGGCTGGCCTCGAACTCAGAGATCCACCTGCCTCTGCCTCTCGGGGTTGGCGTCAAAGGTGTGAGGCAGCAGCACCACCAGCACCACTACCACGGGCTAAGACCATGTCTCAAAACACAAGCAAAAGACTGATTGGTTTGCTCACCTTGGATCCATGAGGTCCTTGCACAGTGGGGCAGGCAGGCTCTCCATAGGCCCCAGTGTCTTTGCAAGATGCAGCCACCAGCAGATAACAATCCTGAAGTGTTTGGGGGACACCAAGGCACACTTCCCCAGACTGAACAACCAAGGAGGTCTGAGAGCAATGGTTCTCTCACATAGGACATGACCAGAAGGTAAAGTGTCTACAGTTTGCAGAAATACAAACTAAGAAAGCAACTTTGAGGGATTCCAGGTCCTTCCAGCAGAAGCTGTTGAACTTGAGCCTTCCGATGGCCTATAGGGGTGTAGGGGTTCCTGGGCCTGTCAAAGGGTTTCAGGGGTGGGGCACATGAGCACCTCAGTGGATGCTTCAGGCAAGCATTGTGAGGCTGTGCCTCAGGCTGTTGCCTGGCGTGAGGAGATCCACCCAGTGCCTGTGAAGACCACAGAAGCAAAGGCTTGTGCAGAAGGGACACCTCTGTCAGGCAGCATTCTCACAAGGGTGGGCCTGACCATACTAGCTGTTGGCAACACACCTGAGTGGAAGTGTGGACACGGCTTCCAAAGTCCTGTGACCTTACCCACTCTCAAGGCTACTCTGGGAAGGCGAGATGCAGGAAAAAACAGAAAGTAGCAGGTGGAGTAACATTCTATACACTTCCACTAGATGGACAGCAATGGAATATGAGTTTCCTTGCAGCTAATCAAGAGTTCTCAAACTAGTGTTTTGGGCCGGTGAGATGGCTTAGCAGGTAAAGATACTTGCAACCAAGCCTGACAGCCTGAGTTCAGTCCTTAAGAACCACACAATGGAAGGAGAGAACCAATCCCTACAAATCATCTTGTGACAGACGGGAGGGCTGGGCAGGCAGGCGGATCACTGTGAGTTCGAGGCCAGTGTGGTCTATAGAGCGAGTCCAGGACAGCCAAGGCTACACAGAGAAACCCTGTCTCAAAAACAAAACAAAAACAAATCATCTTTTTTAAAACTTTATTTGTTGATTACATATACAGTGTTTTTGCCTCCATGTACACCTGCACACCAGACGAGAACACCAGATCTCATTGTAGATGGTTGTGAGCCACCATGTGGTTGCTTGGAATTGAACTCAGGACCTTTGGAAGAGCAGCTAGTGCTCTTAAGCTCTGAGCCATCTCTCCAGCCCCTTTTTTTGGTGTTTTGAGTCAGGGTTTCTCCGTGTAGCCTTGGCTGTCCTGGACTCACTCTGTAGACCACACTGGCCTCGAACTCACAGTGATCCGCCTGCCTCTGCCTCCCGAGTCTGGGACTAAAGGTGTGCACCACCATGCCCAGCAAACAAATCATCTTTTCACCGCACACAAATGCATGAAACAAACCCACCAACCCGACTGGCTAGCTTCTAGGTGTGGACCCCGCTGCAGCACATGCCCATCTGCCCATACCTGCAGAGCAAGCCTGACGCGGACCCTCCTGCAAGCACAGACTACGTCAGCTGAGCAGGTGGATGCCCAGGCCTGGGAGGAGTTGGCGGAAAGGCCGACTGTGAAGGATATGCACCCTGGTACCACCAGAGCCAGGACAGTCCAGATGGTGAAGGACGGTGCTCTAGGTCTTAGGTCATCTTTGTCCCTTGGAGTCCAGGTCAAGGAGACTCAGAATACAAGGCTGCAGCTGCTCAGGACTCCTGCAGGGGGAAAGTCCTGAAACCCCCCACCCAGCCTGGTACCTGCCATTTGCTGGGACAGAGCACATCAGGAGAGGCACAGGGGCTGAGATGTGTAGGCAAGGTCAGTGAGGCTGTGAAGGGCCAGGCCACAGCAGCCAAGGCAACCCTACTGGAGTTTTATGGAAATGTGGTTGGGTATATCTGGATAAACAATTTGCAAATCTCATGTTGGGCTGCCTCAGTGAAGGTCACTGGGACCTGAGAAAGTCCGAAAGGAACAGTAGCTCACTGCTATTATTACTTCATCCACAGAAGAGAACAACAGCATGTGCCACCCGACCCCCAGGACACAAAAAGCTAGGCTGGCCAGGCTGCAGGGTGATAGGCAAGTCTAGGCTCAAGCCTCCCAGACAACCCCTAGTCCACCTGAGGGGCACCAAGGTTGCTTTGGTTTGACCAGGAGCCTAAGCAGTCCTGGGAATGGTGGAACAGGATGGGGGGGGGGGGGGTAAAGGGGCGAGGGGGGGGGGGGGGAGGGGGGCGGGGCGGGGGGGGGGGGGGGGGGGGGGGGGGGGTGCTTGAGGAGGGGTTGTATACAAGGGAGGCTGTCCATCACAAACAACTTCCTCTCCATCCCCTCACATTCTTCTAAAAATGTGCCCATGCCTGCCTCCCCCATCTTTGAAGGGACAGATGTCGGGGAAAAAGCTGATTATTGTTAAAGGCTGGAGGCTGTGACCGGAGTGCTGGGTGAGCGTGACCCAATTCTGAGCTATTCTCAGCCTGGTGGGAGCCAAGCTATTCCCTCCCGCTGAAGATCCCGCCTTGGAGGCAGCCTGACTTTGAAACGCCCTCGTCCTGGCAACAGACTCGAAGCAGGCTGGCCAGGCTGCTCTGCATGGACAGGGTCCTACTTGCCGATGACCGTTGTGCAGAGCCCACAGGCTGTGCCAGCTCTGCCCACAGCCTACTCAGCTACACACCAGGGTGAGGAAAGGGCAGCAAGGGCTTGCTCCTCTATCCTCCCAAACCAGTGACCTGCTGTTTCTTCTCTCATTCCTCAGGCTTGCTCTCTCTACTCCAGGCCAGGCATGGGATATGCCTGAACCACTGACTAGGCGGGTATCTGTGGACACAATGAGACCAAAGGCTTGGCCAGCAGCAGCGCAGCTGGGCTGGGACCTACTGTACCTAAGCTCGTGATGCTGGCACACGGCCCAGGAGCAGGAGCGGCAGCCAGCAGCAGCAGGCTGACATCAGCTCAGCCTTACCCTGAGCCTTGCAAGAGCAGGTCTGACTGCTGTTCTCAGCCCTCCTGGGGGGTTACTTCTTACCCAGCATGCCTGCAGCAGCAGCTAATGAGTACACCCACCTAGAAAATCGTAGAGGTCAGAAGAGAAGCTGCCTGCTCATACCTGGCCCAGGCAGGGCTTCTAGTCAGTTCCAATCCACAAGAATCATGGCCGACGGCCTGACTTTCTAGAAAGCTGATTGCAAATCTCTCCTGTATTTCTGATCACTCAAGTGCTCCGATGTGCCCAAGCTCTTAGTACCAGGAGTGCAAAGGCCATTTGGAGTGCCTGCCAAGGCCACTCTGCTGCCTAGAGCACAAAAGGTGCTTCTCAGATGGACCAGAGATGGAATCCAAATTCTGGCCTTGGATTCTAAAACAGGAGGGAGTGACAGCCAGTCGCCAAAAATCTTGTCTTCTAAGCACGAAGGCTCTATTGAAGGAGACCCTGTCTTGAAGAAGGTGGGTGGCACTCCTAAGGATGACACCTGTGGCTGCTCTCTGGCTTTCACATGCTCACACACACATGTACACATTCTTACAAGCACATACACATTTCTACGGCTTGCTTGCATGTTCTATGGTGCACATGTGGAAGTCAGAGGGAGTTGGTTTTCTCCGTCCACCATGTGGGTCCCAGAGACTGAAGTTGGGTCATCAAGTTTGGTGGCAAGAGTAGGCCTTCACTTGCTCGGCCATCTTGCCAGATACACTCCCCTAAAAGGAGGGCTTCTGGGAGCAGGGAGCAGTAATCACAGTGCCATGACACACTCTCAGCCACAAGACAGTCACTGTCTCATCCCCACAGGGAGGTGACTCACCACCAACCTAAGTGGCGTGTGAGAGACTGAGAGTACACCCCACCCCTGCACTCCTGAGGGCCGGTTACCCACCAAGCCCTGCTGCCCAGAGGGTCAAGTCCATAAACCTGAGGTCCCCTCCTTGCGGGGTGGCGGGGGAGTCTTCCCAACTCATATAGCAGAGCTGAGCCCTGCTTTCTTGTGTTGCTTACGTCTTCCATGCTGTGTCTGGTTCAAGCCAGGCCAGTTGTGAAAGTTCCTCCCCAGTGGGGACACAGAGCTGGGAGCACTAGGCACTGACGTCTCCCAGACCTTCCTATGGCCTCATGAGTTCTGGCCTGAAGAAGGCCCCTCCCTAAGGAGTCCCATTGAACTGACCAAGCAAGAGCACCTTAGGGTGGCCATATGCACACAGGTGTTCACCAACGCACCCCCTTTCTGGTGTACAATCTGTGTGGAGAGACTTCTTTCTCCATCTGTGTAGCACTGGGGAGCAGGGAGTGCCTCTCCATGGCGGCGGAGTCTGCCTGTTCCCAGGATACAGACTGAGGCAGGAAGAGGCAGCAGTACAACGGTCAGGAGGGGACAAATCACCCTCAGTGCACACATCACCAAGGGCAGGTTCTGGGAGACCTGGACAACATAAAAGGCAAAGGCGTCCCTGACAACCCCAGCACCACTCACTCCTCACCCAGAGACATAACACTAGATCCCAGGGCCCTTGCTGGAAAGCGCAGACACAGGGCAGTGTGTTTTGAGGCCTGGGCAACGGCTTCAGGTGGCCAGGAGGAGGCACACCCCAAGAAGCTGACTATTCTGGCTCAGGAGCCCTTCCAGGTGGATCAGGGCCTCCCAGGGCTTGGCACTACAAATCAGGCTCTTGTCAAAGAGATACGCTGCTGCCTGGTCACAATGTAGAAGGTTGTGAACCAGGAGAAGAGCTAAGGAAAAACCGAGGGCCAGAGAGCCAGGGGGTCAGGCTGGGTGGAACTTTCCAGGATCTAGCCCCATGATGAGTCCCAAGCCTCTGAGTCAGGTACACCCAGGATCAGTTAACTGGGCTTAGCAAACATGGGTGCAGGGACACCCTTTGGGAGTCAGGCTCAGTCGTAACACTGGGGAGGACCTAGACTCTCCTCCCCTGCTGTGGGGGTGCAGGTGAGGGCTTCATGCTGAGGCAGCCCTCAGCAGATCAGTGTAGGGTATGAATGGAGTATGGCTGAGCTGAATGCTCCTGCCTCAGAGTAGGCAGGTCTGCGAAGGCAATCAAGCAGGGCTGATTTAGCATGGTGGCGCCACCTTTAATACCAGTACTCAGGAGGCAGGAAGAGGCAGATCTGAGTTTATCCCACAGGACAGCAGGTAGACTGGGTTCTTCCGGCCCTAGCCATGCCTTCTGCAGAACACCTAGCCGCAGGGAAAAAAGACATAACCTGAGCCTTACTGGCTATACGGCCTACGTGTTCCATGACTGAACAGACTCTGCTCCACAGTAATGCCATCTCTTGACCTGTACCTGCTGCCCAGGAGCCCCTCTCCAAGGTCAGAGAGCCTGGGTTGGTCAGGCCAGGTAACAGGGTACCCAGATCATCCAGCTTACAACCCTGTAGGAGCTCCTAGCACCAAGGCACCCGCTTTATGTTGAACAAGGCCCAGGCACCGCTCCTCCATCCTTCATGCTAGGCATTATGTTAGAGCTGAGACCAGGTCCTGGAGGGAGGGTAAGCCCCTGGAACAGCTCTGAGGGCACTCAGGCCTCTCAGGACATGGATCTCCAGGGTCTACAGTTGACACTGCACAGAGAGCAGACAGCCTGCGAAGCCACCAACAAGACGCTGTTAGGTCCTCAAGGGACTGTGGGAAGGAGCCCAGGGCAAGAGCTATAGAGGGAGACCTGGTAGCTTAAGCCACAGAGACTCACTAGCTACCTCTAAGAACATGGCCTTCCTGCAGTGGGTGGAGGTGGCCATACACTGTACCTTTGTGTGGGATCCTGCACCGCTCTCCTAGGGCTCAGAGTCCCTACAGTATCTACTCAGGGCAGAGAGGAAAGGACAGGGGTCAGGAAGCCAAATGCAGCCAGGAGAACAGTCCGCACAATAGGGCAAAATGTTTATTGTTCCATTAGGCACCCTCAGGGGCCAATATGACATGGACAGTTCTCTCGATGGCTGTTTCCATGTATCACAGGTAGGTGCAGGGCAGCCTCACAACAATGTGATCCCTTGAAGGCAGCCACACACCAGGAATGGACACCAGGCCCAAGACGACACACCCAGCAGCTCCACAGCCAGGGCTCCTAGCCCATGCACTGCCTCCTCTATGACAGGTGACTGGAGGCATGGAGGATGGTGCCTAACCTCAGATGACGGCACATCAGGGACTCTGGGCGCAGGTATGCTCACCCATTGCCTGTGCAGCACCCAAGACTATGGCATCACCTCCTTTGATTCCCCAGGCCAGCCTGGTCCCTCCATCAGCCTCGGAGAAGTGCAGAGGGGACAAAGGCAGGGCCAGGCTTTCTGGTTAGCTCAACCGCAGATTCTGGCTAAGCTCTGGACCACCAGTGGTGGGACAGTCCACTGCCCCTGTAGGTCAGCCCAGGCCTCAGGCAGCGGCCAATTTGTACCACTTGGCCGCAACACCCAGAAGAGATTACGGAGAGGAAACTTCATATTGACAACAGAGAGCAGCCAGGACAGAGCTAGAGCTGGGCAGTGACGAGGTGGCGTCTCTCTCAGAAGACAAGGATGCCTTCCTCCTGAACAGGGCCAGCCTACACACCCCCCTCAGCCACTCAGAAGGCCCCTGCCCCACCCTGCCATCTATTTCTAAACACAAGCCCCGCAGGCAGTGGCTGACCATATAAGGCAGCCTTGCGTGCCTGTGATACTCCTGCGCAAGCCCACTAGCCTGGGGTCTTGGTGGCAAAAGTCAGGTACCCAGTGTGGCCCACAGTCTCCTTCATGGGTGTGCCACTACGGAAGGGGCTGGCATCGGAGCCCACGCTGACCTCTAAGTCATTGGCCCCTAGGTCAGGCAAGGGCAGACTGACGGTGCGCACATTGTAGACCTGAGGCAGCACCTCCATTGTGCTGAGCTCTGTGAAGCCTCGGACTGCCAGTGCCTGGCATGTGCGCTGCACCTGCTCGATGCAGGGAGAGAAGGAGCAGAAGCGCCCACCTGTGGGAGCAAGACACGGGGTCAGAGGGCACAACCCACCCTGCACCTGAGCCTGGCTCCAGACTGCCTGCATACTGTAAGCCCTCAGACCGAGGAGCTATGCAGGGGCGTCGGGAAGCTGTACAGTTGTGCCCCACCAGCCTGTGTCTCCCTGGCTGCCAGCAGGCATCACGACCCTGCCTTGTAGGAGGCAGTAGAGGACTGGGGGGTCAGGGCTGTCAGAGCCAGGCCCAAGAATAGCTCTCACAATAGGGCAGCACGGGGCGTTGTGTGGGCTGCTGTCACAGGAAATTAGAGGCTGTCGCTGGCTCTTGGAACAGGAGGAGCCTACAGGGAGCAGTCTGCGCTCCTCCCTGCTGCCTCCCACAGGCTTCCCTTGGCCTGCCCGGAGACAGGGAAATGCACTATCTCTATCTTGATGGGGATCGCGAGCAAGTCTGGGCAGGGACGGAGTATATGCAAATGTCCCTAGACCTGGTACCCAGAGTGCTCCCTGACACAGGACATCTGCAGGCAAGAGGAGGCCTGACCCCAGTACACAGAGCCCACACTAAAGAGCAAAGCTCACCAAACACTCCTTGACGGAGGCCACCAGAGACACCAAGCCTTGAAAGGCACCTAAGGACCCAGATCATATAGATCTGGAGAAAGAGCACAGGAGAAGGGAACATGGGACAGGTGACAAGACCAAAACACAGGCACAGGTGCCTCTGACTGCTCGGCAAGGAGGCTCACCTGCCTGGTGTGGACCTCACTGAGGCTGGCCTGACCCACACCCTGTGTCAGAGAACTTTCAGGTGTGGACCTGGAGGCTTCCCCTCACAGCTCTACATCACCTCAGCAGACAGCAGGACCTGAGGCCTGTCTGAGAGGCTCCTCAGCCCTCTGTACAGAGCTGGGAGGAGAGCAGCCCTGGTTGCCAAGCCCACTTCTTCTCCAGAAAAGGCGAAAACCCTGGGACTCAGCAGCGGCCTCTCTGGCTCACGGCCGACGCTCTCCAGGCCTCCCCATCGCCCCACCTCCACATTCAGCATCTTCCCTAAAAGGGTCCAGCTGCCTGGCTCTGTAGCACGGGTGCAGGGAGAATTCAGGAAATGGCTGGGGGCAGGGGACTGCCTAAGACCTCCTTTGGATCCTGGCCCGTCTTGTCATGCAGATCCTGCCTGCACTTGGATGGAGTTGCCAGGGCCTCAGGGGCTCAGTGAGTTCCCATCTTGGCTGGAGAACGGGACTCATCTCCCCTGCCCCTGGTCTCCAGCCAGCCTGAGCCAATCCTCACTCTGTGTGGCCTACAGGAACCTGGGTCTGCCTGGGCTCCATATGACCTAGAGGCTCAGCCCCCTACCAGCACCCTTACCAACACCACTGACGCACCTTCAACCTTGAGGGCATCCCAGGCGTGGCCCACGGCTTCCCAGGGTGAAGGGATGTCCAAGAAGACAGCATCAGCCACATGGACCACACCAAAGCCACTGCGGCATACATCCTGGGTGTGCACCGTCACCCACTGGCTCACCCGATGCTCCTGGAACTCCTCCCGCGCCTTGTCTGCCCGCTGCTGGTGGAACTCTACTGTGTGTAGGTGGCCAGTGGGGGCGATGCTGCGGATGATAGCATGGGAGACTGAGCCACTGCCTGTGCCTGGCAGGAGAGACAGGACAGGATTAGGGGTCATTTGAGGACCATACCTGCCCATCAACAGCTTCATCCTCTCCAGGAGGGAGGGAGGAGTTCCTAACAGGCACAGAGGGCAGCTTACCCGGGGTCAGAGGTGGGTGTCACATCATGAACTACATGTGTGCTCTTGGCAGCCTCAGGCCTGGGTCTGGGATGTAGGGGGTGGTGTTGATGGGCTGTGTAGTATGGGCACAGGTGAGGACAGTGCACGCAGAACCGATCTGAAGCATGGATTCAGTGGGGCTGACCTGGGGTAATGCAGCTAATGCAGGCCTGTCCATCATGGGACCTAGCCTCTTCTACACTATGGCTAGCCCAAAGGTCTTGCTGCCTGTCTTATTTTTTTACCTCCTCAACTCCCAGGTCAGCTCATACCCCCAAAGCGCGCACAGGGCCAACTCTCCCTACTGTTGCTCCAACTCATCTGACATAAAGCCACCCTTCCCATAATGTCCCCAGGCTGTCAAAAAGCCTCCACTCAGCCAAGCAGTGGTGACTCACGCTTTTAATCCCGACACTCAAAAGGCAGAGGCGGGCAGATCTCTGAATTAGCATGGTCTACAGAGTGAGTTCCAAGGCAGCCAGGGCTACACAGAGAAACCCTGTGTCAACAAGCAAACAAACATAAAAAGTCTCCACTCTTCCTCAGAGGCAAGGCTGCCCTTCTTCACCTGATTGCCTTCACTCACCCCCATAACTGCCCTTCCCACAGCTCCAAGTACCTGTGCTTGGTGACCTTCCAACACTGTACCCTCTTGACCCCGCTGCCTCAGTGCTCTTACAAGACCCCGCTCAAAAACAATAAAAATAAAAAATAAAAATAAAATCACTAAGAGCAAAGCTGGGCCCCATCCAACTCTGATCACTCTAAGACCCAGGAGGTGACACCCCCTGCAGGGGCCAGACTGGTCAATCAGCTGCCATCAACACCCACTCCGCCACCCCACCAGGTCCCTCCCTCTATGCTATCTGCAGCCTCTGTTTTTGTACTACTGTCAATGAGACCAGATCACACAGTGGCAGGGCTTACCCTCCCATTCAGGGGCAACTACAGGCTCCTGATAGCCCAAAGGGTGCCCCGCTTGCCTCCCAGCCTCATTTAGGACTCCTCTACCCTTACTTCCGGCTCCAGCCACCCTCATCTTCTTGCTAACATGCCCAAGCATCGTGCTCCGGCCTCAAGGCATTTGAACAGCTTTTCTTCGGCTCTTGGTAATACCTCACCATTCTTTTTTTTTTTTTTTTTTTTTTTTAATTTATTATGTATACAGTATGCATCCGATCACATTATAGATGGTTGTGAGCCACCATGTGGTTGCTAGGAATTGAACTCAGGACCTCTGCAAGAGCAGTCAGTGCTCTTAACCTCTGAGCCATCTCTCCAGCCCCTACCTCACCATTTTAAACTAAAGGTCACCTTCTCAGATCCCTGACTTCCTGAGTTTGAGCTTCCTCTAACACAAGCTTCCTGTGCTATGAGCTGCTCACAACCAACAGCACTGAGTGATCACCAGGCTCACTGCATATTCTGCCCTCAGGGAAGGGACCCGTTACCACACAGGAGCACAGAGTGTGTTGACTGAAACGGGGTGAGAGCCTGAGAGAAGATAGTGCCTAATGCAGGCTACATGAGGAGAGCTGTTAGAGCTGGCTCTAAATTCTGTTAACCACCCTCTCCCTTCAGAGGACGAGAAACATATAAAGGCCCAGAAAACCAGCAACAGGGAGAAGGGGAACTCTTTGTGACCCTGAACCCCAGCTTCCTAAGCCCACAAGAAACACACCATCAAAGATCTGGCCACATCTGATCCTGGAGTCCTTCTTGGCAGAGGTCCATGCCTAGATTGCTCGCACTGTGGCCACAATACCTAAGAGCATGTATGTGAGAGATAGCTAGCTCTCAGGCACATCCATCCACTCCCTGGCCTGGAACATCAGTGACAGTGCTAATCTTCAATGGAGCTAGGTGAGCGCCTGGCCAGAAAGGAGTGTGGGGCAGAATTCTCTCTACAGCAAGCTCTCGTCTCTGGGAAGAAACTGTGGGCTTAGAAATAAGTAGTCAGAGGCCCGGCGGTGGTGGCGCACGCCTTTAATCCCAGCACTCGGGAGGCAGAGGCAGGCGGATCGCTGCGAGTTCGAGGCCAGCCTGGTCTACAGAGTGAGTCCAGGACAGCCAGGGCTACACAGAGAGACCCTGTCTCAAAAAACCAAAAAAGAAAGAAATAAGTAGTCAGCACCTTGGCCAGCACCAAGCAAGCTTAGCCTGGACCCATCAAGGCAGGCCAAGACCCTCTTAGTGCACAACCATCTCCTCTCTTCCTTCTCCGACCCAGGTCAGCCCCCACCAGCTGCCATGTCAACAACACCAGCTAGTAAGTTTTTCTGCTTTTTTTCTTCACTCCCTGCAGTCACACCTTCCAGGGCAAGTGGAATTGCTAAATAAATAAAAACTAGACTAGAAACCAAGACAGTCAACACACATCTGCAAGAAGGAGTTGGCTGCCAACCCTCTCCAACTGTGGGTCTGACTCCCACTTCCGTATAAATGCTCGGCGGCTCTGAAGACACCGGAGGGACTTACCTGACTCACAGACTACAGAACCAGGCCGCAGCTCCAGCATCATGGTGAGTAAGGCGATGTCGGTGGAGTAGAGGATCTGTGTGCGGTGGGGCAGGTTCACTGTCCAGAGCTCAGGGGTGGGGTGCAGGACGTACACCCAGCCACCTCTGCCGCAGACCACCTTGGAGCCAAATGGGCGGCCAATGAGGTCCACCGAGTGCCGCAGGACGCCATGCCGGGTCTGGGTCTGTGCCCCACGCTGCACGCGCACTGCCACCATCGAGCCATGGCCCAGTGACAGGATGGCTGTGTCACCTTCCTTGATCAGCTCCTCATATGCCACGAAACTCATGGTTTTAAGGTCTGCCAAGTGTCAGGGACCTGCGGAAGCGGTGTGTGGTCAGAGGACCAGGAGGCAGGTGGGTCTGGGTCGAGGTGTGGGGCCCGGGGTTCTGAGCTGCACTCCAGCCTAACATATGGAGCCTAACTTCTGGATCCCGGAGGACCCGAGAGAGAGTGCGCAGTAGTAGAGGCCCAAGGATTCCCACACAGAAGGACCAGAGCACAGCCTTTTCTCCATGCCCTAGCTGTGAAGGCAGCGGCCTCTGAGAGGCGTGCACCAGCAGGGCAGTGAAGTCACTCCGAGCCCGGATTCCCGGGAACCCCTTGCCCAGAGTCTCCAGGGAGGGCTCCCGACGGCAGGGAAGGCTTGCTTCGCGCGGGACAGCATGGGAATCGCAAGGAAACCGGCAGCGCTGTACCCGCCCTAGCTCGGTAACTTACCCAGCTGACGCCGGCTCTCGCTTCCACACGTGGCTCGGCGGCGGCCGCCACACTTCCGGTGCTCTTTGATGACGTCAAGGCCCGCGGAGGGAGTGCTGGGAGCCGCCGCGCTGTCCTTTACGCGCTCCCAAAGGACGTTTTTCTGGCTGTCGTCTCCCTGGCAGTGGTCCTCTGTGCATACTTGCGCGTTGCCTAAGAGATCCGAGCGCTGTGCAAAATAAAAGTCCCCTGTTCTCCAGCTGCTTGTCCGCGTGCGGCCTTTAAGTGTTACCCAGTGGATGGGCTTTTGCCCGCGGTATACGGCGGACCCTAAAGCGCCCTTTGACAACTGTACAACCCAAGGACCTCCCTACTAGGGCCCACCAGGACATTTTGTCTTTGCAAACCACTCCGAAACACCCTGCTTGGGCCCCAGGGTGAATCCCAAAAAGTGGAACGGCAGGGCAAAGGGGGTGAGGCGGGGCGCAAAGGCTTTGGCTAGGGCCAGGCCGAGTGAAAGGAGTATGATTAGGAATATTCTGTAAAAGTGGCCCTGGGCCAGGCGCTGCCTAAGGGGACGGGGTGTAGAGTCCCTTCCTAGGATCCCCGACCTCTTGAGAGCTGGGGAGGAACAGCCGGAGGCCAGGCAGAAACGGGAAGCTGCAGTGGTGTTTTGTCTCAGCAGAGCTGATCCAGAGCCCCCAGGGGCTCCTCAAGAAGGAAGATTCTTCCTTCATGAAGTGGCGCGTGTGCAGTGGGGGAGGAGGAGAGGGAGGAAGGATGGGTAGGGAGAGTGGAGAGCCTTCCTGTAGACCTCAGCCAGCAGGACTGGAGGGGACGAGACCAGCTATTCAGAACCTGAAGCCGTGACCAATGCCAGGCCAGGTTGAGCTCTGCAGCGAGGAGGCTACTATAGCTTGGTAAAGTGGGGGATGGCTCAACCCCACAAGCCTGCCTTTTCGAGAGCCCTGCCGACCTATGTGAATCCTCTGGGGCCAGGCTAGGCCAGCGTGTGATGTCCTTGCCCTAGAAACCCAGGTGCCTGACTTCAGCCCTCCTCGGGTCTCTGCCTGGGCTGCCCTTGATCTGATAGGCCAAAAGGACACGCAATAGGGACTTTCTTGGTCTCCCGTGCTGTGGAGTCACATTTTTAGCTGAGACATTCCAGCCATATCCATGGCTCCACAACCCGTGTTCTAGCTACTTCGCTCCACATCCTAATTGCTCCTCTGGAGAGTTACACTTTGCACTTCCCCTGGGAGCTTCCTTTCTCCCCCCCACCCCCCCAGCTTCTTAGCGGCATGGAGACCAGTCCTGACTGCGTCTCCACCCAGCCTATGAGCTCAACAAGGGTTTTCCCTTGGTCCCAGCTGCCCACTGCTGGCTTCCCAGTCCTTCCTGTGTGCCTTCTCCAGTGGACTGTCTCAGAGCCAGGCGGCTGGCGTGCCTAGCCTCAGGCTGGAGTCTAAACGCAGAACCAGTCTCTTTGGGACCCTAGCTGGTGGGATGGGGGTAGGGATTGCCCAGGGCTACATGACCTTGAACTGTCATAACATTGAACTCTCCCCTATCATCTTAAGACCACTTTCCTCCCCCTTCCCCCCTCCCACAGACAGGGATTATTTGTGTAGCCTCGGCTGTCCAGGCTGGCCTTGAACTCACAGCGATCCGCCTTCCTCTGCCTCCGAAGTGCTGGGATTAAAGACGTGCGCCACCACGCCTGGCCGTTATGACCACTTTCTAGCATACAACCTGATTCAAGCAGGATTAAATTTTGTCTTTGAAACAATCTCCCTATGTAGCCTTGGCTGGCCGGGAACTCACTGTGTAGACCATGATGGTCTGAGACTCAGAGAGCCGCCTGCCTCTGCCTACTGCATTCTGGGATTAAGGGTGTGCTCCAGCAAGCCCTGAGGGACTTTCAGAGAACTGACAGCACACCTGAAGGAGAGGGGAGCAAGGACAGAGGCAGCCCTGGAGGGAGCGAAGCTGAAGACCCCTTTGGGGCAGGGGGGGGGAGGGTTGGGGGTGAGGGGATTGCTCCACCTGCACCGTGGCAGGTTGCCAAGAGTCCCCTCTGACTGGCATAGCCTCTGGCTGCACTGTGCCCCGAAACCACTCCTGACCCTTGCCAACTTCCCCTTTGCATTCCATGAGCAGGGGAGCAGAGAGGAAGTGCTGCAGCCTGGGCACAGACTGAGGACGGCCTCTGTGTGGAACTTGGAGCCTGGCTCTGTCTGCACCTCCACTGGCCCTCCTCGGCTGGACCCTGCTCTGTGAAATAAAGACCCGGAACTCCTCTGAGGCCCTTTCCCGCCCTGGGTCAGTGTATGCTTAGTGTGGTTTCTAAGCAGTTAGGACCATAAATCTGCTGAGTGATGTCATCTACTTCTTGCCAGAAGCTGCCAAACCAGCTGCTGAGTCCCAAGGATGGTAGAGAGTCCACAGTCAGGGACGGGCTGCTCCCTGCTCCGGGGGCCACCAGGACTTCCCAGCAACACCCCCAGAGGGGGCCTCACATTGATACTGTGGTCTGAAGGCTCTGAAGCACCCTTAGTCTCCCTACCCTGCTGTCACCTTGTCAGGGCTTTCTGCTGTATCCCAAGTGGGGGTGGGGTGTCACCCTAGGACCACTGGGGGATATCTGGACTTCCGAGCCAGCACCTCTTTCTCTCAACAGCCAATCTTCCTTTATCTGTAGTAGGATAGGCCAGAGGCTAAAGGTCACAGGAGCCTGTGCTGGGCGTGGCTTACTGCCAGGGTGGGTAACCCTACAGTCCTGCCTTCTGTACCTCAGCACTACTATAGAGTCCTGCTCTTGCTCTGGCTGGGAGAGGGGAAGAGAGGAGAGGGGGCTGAGAAGCTTAACTACTGGAAACCAAAGAGGAAGCCCTGAGCCCCCTACCCCCACCCCAGCCTGGACATTAAGTTTGCTTCCTCTCTGTTTCTACAAACAGAAACTTGAGCACTTGGGGCTCAGGCAGAGCAGCTTCCCTGAGATGGCTAGGGACTGAGTAGGCAGCTGCAGCAATTTCTGAGATGGTAGAGAGGCTGAGGGTAGGGCACAGAATACAGGGATTACATGTTTATGGCACACCTGCTGTCTAGCCAATGGATGGTCTTTTTATTTGAGACAAGACCTCATGGAGCCCAGGCTGCCTTGAATTCCTGCTGTTTTGTTTCTTTGTTTGTTTGGAGACAGAGTCTCTCTATGCAACCCTAGCTGTCCCAGAACTCACTCTGTAGACCAGGCTGGCCTTAACTCACAGACATCCATCTGCCTCTACTTCCTGAGTACTGAGATTAAAGGATTTGGACACTGCCATGCCCACAGATACCTTCTTATATGGGGTTGTTCTATTGGCCT
This sequence comes from Acomys percivali, assembly GCA_907169655.1. Classification (NCBI taxonomy): domain Eukaryota; kingdom Metazoa; phylum Chordata; class Mammalia; order Rodentia; family Muridae; genus Acomys; species Acomys percivali. Next base: position 201,616,202 of record OU015742.1, on the reverse strand, counting down.
ACAAAACAGGGAATGGACCTGGGCATGGTGGCTACAACACCAGAACTTGGGAGGCTGAGACAGGAGGAGCCTGGTCTCGAAACAGAACAGGTTGAAGCTGGCCAAGGTGAGCAAGAGGACAGCAGCTGGGGTCTCCGCTGGAGCTTTGAGGACAGAACAGCGGTACTTTTTCATGCTCACCCAGGCAGAGGCAGGCAGGCAGGTAGGCTTTCTGCCCTGAGCTCTTCACTCCAGGGCCTTCGGCTGAGACATCTGCACAGTTTCTCTAAGCCTGGAATTCCTGGCACCCCTCCCATGGTCTTTTGCTCAGGTCGAAACTTCCTTGCATCTGGCATCTCATATGGGCAGGGGTGCAGGTGGTACAGCTGCCCCCCCACAAAGGGGCCTTCAGCTTCTCTCCCTCCAGGGCTGCCTCTGTCCTTGCTCCCCTCTCCTTCAGGTGTGCTGTCAGTTCTCTGAAAGTCCCTCAGGGCTTGCTGGAGCACACCCTTAATCCCAGAATGCAGTAGACAGAGGCAGGCGGCTCTCTGAGTCTCAGACCATCATGGTCTACACAGGGAGTTCCAGGCCAGCCAAGGCTACAAAGGAAAACTGTTTCAAAGACAAATGACTAGCCGGGCGTGGTGGCGCACGTCTTTAATCCCAGCACTTGGGAGGCAGAGGCAGGGGGATCGCTGTGAGTTCGAGGCCAGCCTGGTTTACAAAGTGAGTCCAGGACAGCCAAGGCTACACAGAGAAACCCTGTTTTGAAAAACCAAAAAACAAAACAAACAAACAAAAAAAACAACAAAAAACCAAATGACTGGAGGAAGTCTGTCAAACATCAAAAATGAAAGGTCTCTCATTCTTACTTTTATTAGTCCAGCAGTGAGGGGGTTGTGAGTGGACATTAACCAAGAAAGTTCACATAAATTACACACACACACACACACACACACACACGACAGGGTTTATATGTGTAGTCTTGGCTGTTCTGGACTCACATTGTAGACCATGCTAGCCTTGACCTCAACGATCTGCCTGCCTCTGCCTCCCCAGTGCTGGGATTAAATGTGTGTGCCACCACTGACCAGCGTTTTTTTTTTTGGTGGGGGGGAGGTTTGCTTTTTTAATAAATCCTGCCAGATTACTTTCCAGAAAAGATGAAGTACTTGGCAGCTGCAGCCAGGGAACGCCTGTCTTCACACATTTCAATTCACAGCTGGCACTGGCTATGGGGTCAGTTTTCCAGGTTTCGCCATACCTTTGTGTGTGGGGCACCGGGAGAGACGGTTTCCATGTGTTGACTCTGATGTGTGTGTATGTATATGTGTGTGTGTGTGTGTGTGTGTGTGTGTGTGTGTGTTTGCGTTTATTTTTGACCTGTCCTTCCTCCACCCCTAGTTTGCCTGGCGACTATGGGTGGGGTAGTAGAAACTGTTCCCCTGAGGAGAGGGCCAGGGGATAGGGGTTTGGAGGTTCAAAAACAGCCTCTTAAAACTCAGTGTCTTGAGTCTTTCAGGGTCTGGGTCCAAGGGTCTTGGCTCTGATCCTCAGAGGCCGCCCAAGGTCAGAACACCCTGGGTGTTTCCGGGCGGGACCACAGCCAGACTGCGCCTCTGGTGCTGCACTAAGAACACCCAGGAGATGCCGGCGGGCACCTTGAAGAAGGTCAGTGGCTCCGTGCCATTTTGTACCGCCTGGATGCAGTGGATGGTCGCCGTACCTACTGTTAAAAACCTGTACGCTCTCGCCATGTCCCCTCGCCACCGCGGTGGGCCAAACAAGGCAGGAGGCAGGAAAGGCAGAAGCCTCTAGTACCAGCTAGGTTTCCAGACCCAGTTTCCCGCTCCGAAGCAGTGTGCGAGAAGAGGACTAAGGTATCTAAGGCCCCGGGGTTCCGCTTTCAGGATCCAGCGCAAGCGTCACGGGATGGTCAAGCTGCTCGGCCGAGTAGAAGGCTGGGGACCGCTGGGGTGGGCGCCTAGGGGTGTTGAGGGCCGCTGCCTGGGACAAAGCGGCACCACCCCAAAGTGCTGGCCAATGGAATGAATGGGCTATAAATAGCGGCCAATGGGCAGCCGACGACGCGCCCTTTAAGAGCTGCGGGAGCAGCGAGCGGCCGCTGTTCGTCTGCGCTGCGCTAGGAGCTGCCCAGGCACTGTGCTCCCTGCTCCGTCCGGCATCCCGGTGAGCGGGTCCAAGGGTCAGGGGTAGCCGTGGGAGGCGCGATGCGGTGAGGTGCGGGACCGGTGGGGTAGGGATTACGCGTGGCCGCGAGCGCGCATTGGACCTGCGGGGGACTTAGGATGCTCTGACGCTGGGCGCAGAAGATGCAGACCTCGCTGACCTTGGCGGCATCGGGGGGGGGGGGGGGGGGGGGCGGCCGGGGCACAGGAGTTTCAAGCGGTCTGCAGGTCCCTGGAGGCCGATGCGCAAAGCTCCTCTGACCCTGTTCCTCCCCGCAGCCCGCCGCCGCCGCCGCCGCCGCCATGCCCTTCTCCAACAGCCATAACACGCAGAAGCTGCGCTTCCCGGCCGAGGATGAGTACCCTGACCTGAGTAGCCACAACAACTATATGGCTAAGGTGCTGACCCCCGAGCTGTACGCTGAACTCCGAGCCAAGTGCACGCCGAGCGGCTTCACGTTGGACGACGCCATTCAGACTGGCGTAGATAATCCGGGTATGCACACCCTGTAGGCGTCAGGCTTTATTCTCCCCAAGAAATCCCCCCCTGGGCAATGATCCCACTGCTTTTCCCTCAACCTCCCGCGGGCTGGGGTCCCCTGGTCCCCTTCCCGCGCTCAGCCGCAGGGTTCTCAGTGGCTTGCCCCAGCTTAGCGGTGACGTCACTGTCGCCGCGCCCCTCCCCCAGGCCACCCTTACATCTTGACGGTGGGTGCGGTGGCGGGCGACGAGGATTCTTACGTCGTGTTCAAAGACCTCTTCGACCCCATCATTGAGGACCGGCACGGCGGCTACCAGCCCACCGATGAGCACAAGACGGACCTCAACCCAGACAACCTGCAGGTGCGGGGCGGCCGGGTCCGGGCGTGCTGGGGCGAGGGGTCTCGGCGCTCACTCCCGCCACCACCTTGCGTCCCCAGGGCGGCGATGACCTGGACCCCAACTACGTGCTGAGCTCGCGGGTGCGCACCGGCCGCAGCATCCGCGGCTTCTGTCTCCCCCCGCACTGCAGTCGCGGGGAGCGCCGCGCCATCGAGAAGCTGGCGGTAGAAGGTAGGGGGCCGGTACCAGCCGCCAGAGCTGCTGCGCTCTTACCTGCGTGCTCACGGGACTTTCTCCGGGGGACAGAGGGTCCAAGGCACAGCCTCACCCGCAGGGGCACACCCGTAGGGGCGGCGGTTCGCTCGCCCACCCCGGCCTTGAACTCTGCCCTCCCGCAGCCCTGTCCAGCCTGGATGGCGACCTGTCAGGCAGGTACTACGCGCTCAAGAGTATGACCGAAGCAGAGCAGCAGCAGCTCATTGACGACCACTTCCTCTTTGACAAGCCTGTGTCGCCTCTGCTGCTGGCCTCCGGCATGGCCCGCGACTGGCCGGATGCTCGCGGCATATGGTATGAGCCTCCCCCCACACACACACCTCCCCCGGAAGGTGGGGCCTGGCCTGAGTTCCTGGCTCATAGGGTGTCACCTTGTGTCAGCCCTACTCGCAGGTGACCTTGGTCCCCAGGTGCCTGCGGTCCCTGCACTGCGGGAGGCGGCAGTCTCCAGGGACTCAAGGGTGGTGACCAGTCTCTTTGGCGTCTGTTCTCCACCCTCCTCTTGGGAGCTGGCGCTTCTTGTTTTCTCTCCTGGTTCTCACCCCCTTATTCCGCCGGGATTCTGCTAGGTGCCAGTGACGCAAAAGCCTCCGCACCCGTCGGGCAGGGCTCCTACCTCTGCAGACTGTGCAGGCAGGCGGAGGCGGCTTCCTCTGTGGGCTGCTCTGGCTGCTCCAGACCCTTGCCTGCCACACAGCACGTGACTGGTGATTGGGGTGATGAGGTGCTCCCCCCCACCCCCGCCTTGCTAGGATTGGAGTCTTGGTGACACCCACACTCCCACACCTTGCTGGAACAAACACCTCTGTGATTTGGGAAACTCTTTTTTGTTTGAGGCCACCCACCTGCGGTGTCTTTCTGGATGAGCTCTGAGACCTTATTCTGGCGGGGACTTTGGCTTGACTATGCCCCTCCCCCCAGGCACAACGACAATAAGACTTTCCTGGTGTGGATTAACGAGGAGGACCACCTGCGGGTCATCTCCATGCAGAAGGGGGGCAACATGAAGGAAGTGTTCACCCGATTCTGCACTGGCCTCACCCAGGTCAGGCCTGGAGCCCACTCCCAGGGCCTGATAATGGTGGGGGAGGGGAGTGGCGGAGGGCCGATCAGAGTTCACATCTCCCAGCGGTCCCTTCAGGGCTTGCAGCCAGGCTCCCCCCTCTGAACAGTTCCTTCTCCGCCTTCAGATTGAAACTCTGTTCAAGTCTAAGAACTACGAGTTCATGTGGAACCCTCACCTGGGCTACATCCTCACTTGCCCGTCCAACCTGGGTACCGGGCTGCGGGCAGGCGTGCACATCAAGCTGCCCCACCTGGGCAAGCACGAGAGGTTCTCGGAGGTGCTCAAGCGGCTGCGGCTTCAGAAGCGAGGCACAGGTGAGGGGCGTGCGGCTCAGGTGAGAGGCGGAAGATGACGGGTGTCCTCAGCCCCGCCGACCTGCCTGTCTATTCCATCCCCAGGTGGTGTGGACACCGCAGCTGTGGGTGGAGTTTTTGATGTCTCCAACGCGGACCGCCTGGGCTTCTCGGAGGTGGAGCTGGTGCAAATGGTGGTGGATGGCGTGAAGTTACTCATTGAGATGGAACAGCGGCTTGAGCAGGGTCAGGCTATTGATGACCTCATGCCTGCCCAGAAGTGAAGCCTGGCCCTCGCTACCACCAGCCTGCTGCTTCCTAACTTATTACCCGGGCAGTGCCCGCCATGCATCCCTGATGTCTGCCGCCTGGCGGCTGAGCCCTTAGCCTCGCTGTAGAGACTCCTGTCGCCCTGGGTAGAGTTTATTTTTTTGATGGCTAAGCTGTTGCTGACACTGAAATAAACTAGGGTCTGGCCTGCCCTATGTCTCTGAGTGGTGCCTCACCTTTCCTAGGGACAGCGATGTGTGTGTGTGTTTGTGTGTGTGTGTGGGGGGGGCGGCTGGCCATCTGTGTTGACTCCACTAGCAGTTGGAACGCGAGCCATAGAAGATCCAGGGCAGGCACGGAGGGAGGGAGGGAGGGAGGTATTCTCAAGGCTCAGCGTTCTAGCCTGAGCATCTAAGGACATTCATACTTGTAGGGTGGAGCCTCGTGTTTCCTCAGCTCCAGCCAGCGGAGGGGAGTCAGAAACTTGACACGCTCGCAGTTCCTTTCTGCCGTCTTCCTGGCGGCCTGAACAACCCAAAGCTCTATCTTGTTGCTCCTTCTTCCCTCAGGCCCTCGACCCTCTCCAAACTCCTACTGCAGCTCCTAAGTAACCCTTCCTCCCCTACCTCCAGCCGCCATCTTCCTCGCTCTCGCAGGGCCCTTCCAGTCCAGCCCCTCTTCTCAGCTTCCTCCCCGGCCCCTGGGGCCTGGCCAGAGGCAACCCTCTGCTTCCACTCTTCTAGGTTTGTGCCACGTCATCAAGGAGAGCGGACAGTAGCTAGGGGGACTCTGCTGTAAGTTAGATGCTCCAAAGCTTACATCGGGGTCTCGGGCACACACACACACAAAAAAAAAAGGCTGGGCTGTTTAAAGAGCCATCTTCATGGTGGCTTATCCCGGTTGGGCCTCATGAAAAGATCTGGCCCACATTTGAAAGCCTAGAAAGGACCACGTCAACCAAAGGCTGGAACTACAATTCCCCACCCACACGGTGCCTCTTCCAAGAAGACAGTCTTGTGCTGCCCCCTGCTGGTCAGACGGCATTCTTACCCGATGAAGCTTGGACGCTGGGACAGGATCAGCCCAGACCCAGTCTATAGGTGGGGAGGCAGCATTGAGCTACAAGAGGTGTGTCTTGGTGTTTGCTTCAATGGCCAGCTACGGGTTTATCTCAGTGGGGTCCAGCCTGGGAGGACCCTAATGAGAGGCTCCATCTCTGTGGAATGCTGTCAGGTCCACCTCGCTGAGTAGGCTGGGCCCAGAACAGCGCAGGTCCCCAGAGAGTGCAAGAGGGTCAGGGACCTCTGCATCCCTCCTTAGTGTCCTGGGGTGGCACTCACTCCTCTCCTAGGATGTCCTAATTACGTCACAGCTAGCACTTCTGTCAGGAATGCCTGGGACCCAGACAAAGCTAGGGTGTGGGCTGACATCACTCTCTCTTTGATGGCCTCCCGCCAGCACACTGAACACTTCAGTCTGGTGACCAAAAGCAACCCTTTGGCTGGGTGGCAGTGGCACGTGCCTTTAAGGAGGCAGAGGCAGGTGGATCTCTGAGTTCAAGGCCAGACTGGTCTATAGAGCAAGTTCCAGGCCAGGATGGACATGACTACAAACCCTATCTCAAAAAGACGGGGGAAAAAAAATCAGCCCTTTGAACCATTTCCACAAACAAAGGAAGCAAATCTCTCTGACAAGAGAGAGACAATGGGTACAGGGGGACATGCATGGCCAAACCCCTCATGTCTGCTGTTACACATCAAAAGACCAAATGACAGGAGGCAGGAGCACAGGACCCCTGCTATGAGTGAGGGTTTCCTGGTCTATCTTCCTATGACTGCCTCAGGCCTAGGAAGTCCCCACCTAGAAGACAACCCTTCCTCCTCCTGCCCCTTGAACCCAGAAGGTTCTCCTGCTGGTTCTGGGCCCTTACCACCAGCAGGGTCAGGGCCAGCTAACCTGCTGTGGCTAGGATAAGACAGATACCGAGCTGCTGGAGGTGGGCCCAGCACTGAGCACCCTGCCCCCTGTTCCAAACCCTAAGGATCCAGAGAACTGTAACCTGAAACCCCCACTCCACCTCCCCAGGCCCCAGAGGGCAGGGCCTAGACTGGGAAGACTTTTTTATTTTGCAGGCTATGAATCTCATGGCTGTCCTGAACCAGCCACTTAGGCACCTACCCCACTGGATCCATCTCACCAGCTGAGCAGGGCCTGTGAGGGCATTGGAGAGGAGACCTTGCCCCCAAGTCTCTTCGGGGGCATCCTGGCCACAGGGAGCTCAGGCCTCTACCTGGCTCTGAGGTCTCTTTCCCCGAACTCACGCAGGCAGAATGCTATTGCTTATGTTGCCTCTACTGGGCTGCATGGTCCACTGTAAGCTGCACAGGAATTGTGGTGCTGATGGATGGTTCAACTCCCCGTGCTCAGCAGGACTGTGGGGCTTCCCCTCAATCTGAGGTTCAAATGAGTGCATCAGATCTGGCTTTGCCCTGCTGGGATGGAATGTGGGGGTGGGTGCAGGGAGGAAGATGCTTGCTCACTGGGGGCAGGGGTGAGGCAAGGTGCCCCAGGACAGTCTGGACACAATAAGCATTCTGCTTACACCTGGGGAAGCCCTGATTTCTTTCTTTCTTTCTTTCTTTCTTTCTTTCTTTCTTTCTTTCTTTCTTTCTTTTTTTTTTTTTTGGTTTTTCGAGACAGGGTTTCCCTGTGTAGCCTTGACTGTCCTGGACTCACTTTGTAGTCCAGGCTGGCCTCGAACTCACAGCGATCCTGCCTCTGCCTCCCAAGTGCTGGGATTAAAGGTGTGCGCCACCACGCCTGGCTTTTGAAGCCCTGATTTCTTGTCAGGAAAGATTTCATATTGGAGCACCAACATTGCTTTGGGAGCACCAGGCGGGTGCTCTGTCCACCAAGACACCTTTAAGTGGTGTTCCTGACCTCGAACCCCTCATGGTGGCGCACAAACAGACCACTCTCCTACAGAAATAACCAGGAAATACAACTGCTTAGAGCAGGAAAGAACTGGTCAGAACTGTTTACCTGAAAAAAAAAAAGCTTGCCCCCACCCCTCCTACTTGGTGCAGGCAAACTTCACACTCAGTGCGAGAAAGATGAGGAGCAAGCATGGGTTATAAAACAGCTCAGCTCATACTGAGATCCCACACAAATTATGTATGGAAAAACCCCCAGAACAGTCTGGCTGTGGGTGGTGGGGTAACAGGTGACTTCCTTCTTTATATTTCTTTTTCCAAATTTCTTCCAGGGAACATGTATTGCTTATATAAGACCATGGTTTTTGCCAGGTTGAGGGTCAAACTCAGGGCTCTCTGTATATGCTAAATAAGTGCTCTGCCACGGAGCCACACCCCAGCCCTCCCTGTCACTGAGCCACACCCCAGGCCTTCCTGCCACTGAGCTACACCTCAGCCCTCCATGCCACTGAGTCACACCCCAGCCCTCCCTTCGTACCTGAGGATGACATTGAACGTTGAATCCTTCTGCTACCACCCACCACCTGCTGGGATTATGGGTGTGCACTACCACACTCTGTTTTTGCAACGCAGAGTTTAGGATTAAACTAAGGGCTTCATGCTAGTTATTGGTTTGCTGACTGAGCTACAGCCCAGCCCTGTCCTAGGAAAATTGAAAATATTTTCTTTTTTTTTCCTTCTATTTATATTTTAAGAAATTAATGTCATAGTTGGTGGGGGTTCATTAAGACAGTAGCAGGAAAAAAAAAAGACGGTAGCAGGGCCGGGTATGTTAGCCCATGCCTATAAACCCAGCACTCGTGAGGCAGAGGCAGGTGACTATCTGTGAGTTCAAGGCCAGCCTGGTCTACAAAGCGAGTCCAGGACAGCCAAGATAACACAGAGAAACCCTGTCTCAAAACAAACAAAACAAAAAACAAAAACGCCCAAACAAACAAACAAACAAAATAAATAAATACAGTAGCAGGAATGAATCCACTGTCACCCTTTATGATGGGGAGGCTGAGGCTCAGAGAGAAAGCCTAACTCTAGGCCAAGTGGAGTCTGGCCTCCCAGTCAGGGTTTAATCCCCCTGCTCTTGGGTCTTTCCTTCTCCACACTCCTCAGGGGTGGTTCCTCCTTCTCCCAATAACAGCTTAGAAGGCTGCAATTGCCCACAGGGCTCCTTACACAGCACTCCTATTTCTGACCCAGCCTGGTACTTAACAAGCCTCCCGATGCCGGAGGCAGCCACACACCATAACCACAGGTGTTCAAGTTAAACGTCTTTCCCACTGGGAAAAAGGAGAGTCATTTTACTAGCCCAGTGGGTGACAGTCCAGAGAAGCAAGGCTTTTTAGCAGAGGGCTGGGACTCCAGTGTACCAGGCAGCCCCCTGCCTTGTCATGGTGCCCTTGCTTTGCCTTGCTGAGGAAAGGTTTTAGCGGAGGCTCAGATGTCCTGTCTACCACACCCTGTCAGCTACTGCCCCTACTTAAAGGCTGCACAATAGCTGGGAGTGATATCAAACCCTTTATTTTTATTTTTTTAATTTTGTTTTGTTTTGTTTTTTGTTTGTTTGTTTTTTGTTTTTCGAGACAGGGTTTCTCTGTGTAGCCTTGGCTGTCCTGGACTAGCTTTGTAGACCAGGCTGGCCTTGAACTCACAGCGATCGGCCTGCCCCTAACCCTAACCCTAACCCTAACCCTAACCCTAACCCTAACCCTAACCCTAACCCTAACCCTAACCCTAACCCTGCTGGGATTAAAAGGCGTGCCGCCGCCACCTGTCGGCATTACGCACATTTAATCACAGCACTATGGAGGCAGAGGCGGCAGCTGGATCTCTGCTTTGCAGGCCAGCCAGAGAATTAAAACAAAAAGACCCAGACAAGATACAAGATGACTGCCAGGAGCTCCCTCTGGCCAAGCTTTAAGGCACTGATGGCTTGTGGTCACCTCCTACCCCCTGTTGCCACCCTGCTTTAGCTTGGCTAGGCGACAAGGTGCATGGATATTCAGGCAGCCACCTTGGGACGTGAGTATAAGGTCATCCTGCACAAGTGGGGAGGGGGCTGTGTCAACCTAGTCACTAGGTTCTAATGGAAACATGTGTGGTGCTTAAATCACTCCTGGGAAGAGACGGATGAGGACTGTTGTCCAACTCTCTTAACGGCAGCTTCACTGTCAAGCAGGGCAGACTGTGGATCGGCGGGGTTGGAATGTGGTGCAATCAAGGGTAATCTGGCTCTGGGTCTATCCCCACTTACGATGACTCACTAAGTTGGTCTGATAGTAGTGTCAGGCTCTGTAAGGTAGGTGGCTTTGTGCCTAGCTCAGGCTGGGCTCCATTTTGCAAAGTCTACCATGCCTATATCAGCAAAGGTGGCCTTGCTACAGCGGACTCCCGTTCTTTTAAAAAATTTTTTATTTTATGTGCATTTGTGTTTTGCCTGCAGGTATGTCTATCTGAAGGTGTCAGATCTTGAAGTTACAGACAGTTGTAAGCTGCCGTGTGGAGGCTGGGAATTGAACCCAGGTCCTCTGGAAAAGCAGTCTTAACCACTGGGCCGTCTCTCCAGCCCCTCACTGGTCTCTTTACTCTGTGTTCTTGGTCAATTCTTCACCCTGGTGTTGACAAGCAGTATGTTCACTATGTCAAAGTTCTTCCAACAGCCGCCCAGCGCCTCTGCCCCCCCCCCAAACAGCCCAACCCCAAAACAAGCTGGGCGTGGTGGTGCATGCCTGTAATCCCAGCACTCAGGGAGACAGAGGGAGGCTGATCTTTGTGAGTTCAAACCCAGTCTAGTCTGGTCTACAAAGTGAGTCCTGGGCAGCCAAGGTTACACAGAGAAACCCTGTCTCGAAAAACAAACAAAACAAAACAAAAAAACAGAAACAAAAACACGTAGGAAAAAAGCTTTAGCAAATGTGTTCCATTGAAAGCAAAACCTAGTTGTTGTTAAAAGCCTCTGACCACTCATGAGCGAGGGAGCCTGTGTATACGGAGGGAGCTCGGATGGACCAGATGTTGAGACATTAAAAACAGCTCACACACCCCTCAAAACAAAACAAAACAAAACAAAACAAAAAAACCCAGCTCGTCCCATCAGACCCGCAGTTGTTGACTCTGGCTTGACAAGGACCACCTGTGCTTCTGCCTGGGCAGGAGGCCTAACCTTGTCCTTAGAACTGGAGGCTGAAAGGAGGGCCCAGACGCTGCTTCTCTCTGGCCTCCAGTCAGGAATTACATGACTTTGCTTTTTTTAGTAAAGTCCCAGTGTTTGCCTAAGTTCATTAATAACATTCCACTCTGCACTGCATCAGGCAGGACAAAGGGGTGTGCAGCATGGCTGCTCTTAGTGACAGGGTGGGTTCCCCTAGGGCTCCCAGGAGGGGTGTGGCCAGGGAGGGGGCTGGGGCTCAGACCTGGGAGAGTCTGGCCTGAAAGACGTGGGGAGCAGCAGGCCCAGACCTCGAATACTCAGGGTGGTCTGGAATGCGGCCTCAAGAGGCTGGAAGGGTAACTCTGGGGCTGCTCTGCCTAGGACTTCTGGTGCCACGCCAATGAAAATGACTATGTGCTACCTCCAGGACCGCTTTGAGAATGTGTCTGCACAGCCCACGCCTGCGGGCAGCTCCCTTGAGAAGGCAAGCCAGTACAGATCCCGCTCCGAAAGGCGTGGCCGAGTCAGGCTGCGTGTCCAGCCTTTCCTCCAGATCCCTGGTGCAAGCCATCCCATACGGTGGGGGGCTGTCTTGATCTTCCCTGAGGGGCTAGGGCACTGGAGACTTGGTGGGTGTCATGGCCCCACACGGCATGAGTGAGACATGAGCTGGGCTCTGTGCCGCCTTCCCACCCACCTACAACTCCTCCCTCTCTTCCTCTGCAGCAGCTGTTCCTGTCATCTCTGCATCTCCGCCTTCACCTGCTGGTGCTGCCCCTTGGCCTCCTGTATTGTCTCTCTCAGCCTGGAGCCTGAGCTTTGAATAGAGGAGCCTATTCCTTGTTCATTTTTGTACCTGTAGGATCAGCACAAGGTCCTCCACAGTAGCCCCCTTCCTTAGACACTAACAGATACATCATCCAACTGGCAAAGGGCTTGGGAGCAGATAACCAAGAGGATGCAAAGTCTCCACTTTGTGTAGTCCTGGCTGTCCTGGACTCACTTTGTAGACCAGGCTGGCCTCGAACTCCCAGCGAGCTGCCTGCTTCTGCCTCCCGTGTGCTGGGATTAAAGGCAAGTGCCACCACTGCCAGCTAAGCCTCCATTTTTTCCAACTTACTATTTTTTTAACATTAAAACCGAAGATTTTAATTTACATCTTCAATACTTGAGTCCCAAGACAGAAGACTCTTGGGCAGTCCAGGAAGTAGATGTCTCCTAGGAAAAAGCAATTGCCGTCCAGCTTCCTGAGTCCCTGGACAACCCTGGGGCCCCTGACGCTGGAGGTGCAGACGGTTCTGGGAGGTGTAAAGAGCAGGGATATGCACAAGGCCAGAGTCAGGGCAAGAGCCACAGTAGTACTTGCTCTCTTTGGATTTTACTTTTGGTTGTTGGAGACAGGGTCTCTCTGCGCAGCCCTGGCTGTCCTGGAACTGGCTCTGTAGACCAGGCTGGCCTCGAACTCAGAGATCGTCTGCTCCTGCCTTCTGAGTGCTGGGATTAAAGGTGTGTGCTTCCATGGCTGGCTTGTTCCTTTTTAAAATGTATTTTTATGTGTGTCTGAGTGCCACACGTGCAGGGGCTTGCAGAGGCCAAAGGGCACTGGAGCCCCTGGGCGCAGAGGCTGTCTGAGTGGATGCTAGAGACTCAGGTCCTCTGGAGCAGCAGCAGCAGCAAGTGCTGTTTTTTAACTGCTGAGCAGTCTTTGCAGCCCATGTGTTCCTCTTTCTGGTGAGACTGCAAAAGGCCCTCAGTTTATCTACAACCAGGAGACACATGATGTACTTACGGCTAGAGAAATAAGGAGCTCTGGTTTTATAGCCAGTTTCACCACAGCTGACATAAGAAGACGCATGGCTAACTAAATTAATGACAGGAGAAAACAAAACAGAAACAACGGTGGAGCTGGGTGCTCTGGCATTTGCCTGTAATCCCAGCACTTGGGGGAGGCAGAGGCAGGAGGATCTCTGTGAGTTCAACACCAGCCTGGTTTACAAAGTGAGTCCAAGCTGGCGGTGGTGGTGCACGCCTTTAATCCCAGCACTCGGGAGGCAGAGGCAGGCGGATCGCTGTGAGTTTGAAGCCAGCCTGGCCTACAAAGGGAGTCCAGGACAGCCAAAGCTACACAGAGAAACCCTGTATCAAAAAACCAAACCAAACCAAAACAACAACAACAAAAAAGGCAAAGTGAGTCCAGGACAGCCAGGGTACACAGAAACCCTGTCTCGAAATCAGTCAAAGAAAGAAAACAAAAACAAAAAACCAATAAAAAAGAGACTCTGTCTTAAAAAAACAGAGCAACATGGGGCTGGAGAGATGGCTCAGAGGTTAAAAGCACTACTTGCTCTTCCAGAGGTCCTGAGTTCAATTCCCAGCTTACAACCACCTATGTGATCTGATGCCCTCTTTTGGTCTGCAGGTATACATGCAGACAGAGCACTGTATACCTAATAAATAAATCATTTAAAAAAAATCAGTAGGGGGCTGGAGAGGTGGCTCAGAGGTTAAGAGCACTGGCTGCTCTTCCAAGGGTCCTGAGTTCAATCCCCAGCAACCACATGGTGGCTCACGACCATCTATAATGTGATCTGATGCCCTCTTTAGGTCTGCACATGTACATGTAAGCAGAGCACTGTATACATAATAAATAAATCTTTTTAAAAAAAATCAGTAAGTTTCCTAAATACAATCAGTTCAGGAACTCAGTGGTTGTTTATACTTCTCTCAGAGGCAGTTATTCAGCTGAGTGTGGTGGCGCACTTGGGAGGCAGAGGCAGGTGGATCTCTGAATTCGAGGCTAGCCTGGTCTACAGAGCAAGTTCCAGGACAGCTAGAGCTGTTACACAGAGAAATCCTGTCTTGAAAAAACAAAACAAAAAAGAGGCTGTTATCCATTTGATCCAGAACATTAAGATGAAGCCAAATGGCGAAGCAAACCAACCTAACCAGAGCACTTTGAGTCCCACAAAGTGGCTGTGCTCAATCAGGGCACATGGCAGACTTCTCCCATCCTCCTGGCTTTGAGAATATAGAGATGGAAAAGCAGTTAACAAGAGCCATTTCTTTCTTCCTTTTCTTGGGCTCTGGCTGGCTTGGAACTTGCCATGTAACCCCTACTGCTCACCTCTGCCTCTCCACGGCTGAGATGAAAGCTGTGCACCATCACACCAAGCATGAGCCCTATCTTGACAGGCCTCCACATGGGTTCTGGGTGGGAGCCGTCTTGATTGCATTTCTAGGGCAGGATTCTTTGACAAGGGGTCTTACTAAGTAGCCTTGGCTGTTCAAAACCTCACTACAGATCTGACTACTGTGGTCTCCCCAAGTGCTAGGATGAAAGTCATGTCACCATACCCAGCTTAGGGCAGGGAGCAAAAGCTGGTCATGGTTCCTAAACCTCAGAAACTGCCTTAATAGGGAAAGTCACATGGCTGCCTGTCTAGTACAAAGGGACCCAGAGCACCAGCAGGCACAATGCCATGTGGACCACCCAAGAAGCCCGTGTGTACCAGGACAACACACATTTCTTCTGCCTCGGTGGGCCCTGTGACCCCTTAAAGGATGTTCTAAAGTTTAAAGGGATATAGACAGCTGGCTCCAGGCCAAGAGACTGGACAGTCGCCTCTGCGTGGCAGGGCCCTTCTCTCTAGAGGCCCTGAATCCCAAGAACTAAGAGATGCTATGACTTCAGGGTCAAAAGGCTCCCATAGTTGACTTGTTCCTGGGGGCCTTCCTCCTACTGTACTGCTTGCCTGACTACTTCTCCCGCAAAGCTCTCTCCATGGGGTCAGGACTGTATCCCAGCTATCCTCAGTTTTTGTCTTCACCCATCTGCTGAGGATCCCCCAGTGTCTTTCCCCCTGCTAAATCTGTTGCTAAACCTTGGGATTCTTCCTTCCCACTGAGCTCTTGCTCTAACCTGCGGCTCACAGCAGAAACAGGCCTATTTTCTCACTCACCCCAAACCAATCAGAGAGTTCATCCTGATGTTCACAGTGTACCCAGTCCAGCTGCTCATCCTGAGGGCCTTGCTTAGCTTCCTTGGCTTCTTCTAGCTCCCCCGCCTTTTTGTTTTGCTTTAATTTTAATTTTATTTTATAGGCATTATTGTGTGCATGTATATCTGTGTATATTGGATCCCCTGGAACTGGAGTTACAGACAATTGTGAACTGCCATGTGAGTGCTGGGAATTGAACCGGGGTCCTCTGGAAGAGCAGCCAGTGAGTGCTCTTAACCGCTGAACCATCTCTCCAGTTCCCCTCTTTTTTTTTTTTTTTTTTTTTGTTCTTTGAGACAGGGTTTCTCTGTGTAGCCTTGGCTGTCCTAGAACTCACAGTGCTCCACCTGCCTCTGTCTCCCTGAGTGCTGGGATTAAAGGCATGCGCCACCACCCCTACCTCTAGCTCTCTCCCCTTATGATGAATTCCACACACAGTTGCCAGAGATGGCTGACAACCAGAAGCAGACCCGTTGGAGCACTTTGTGGCCTCAGGGCCTACTGAACCATCCTAACCAAGTCTCCACTCCTGCAGGCCTCGGGGACCCTGGACCCTCTGGAGTTTCCCAGCTGCTCTGCAATGTACAGGTTTTCAAGACAGGGTCTCTCTGTGTAGGCCTGGATGTTCTGGAACCCTCACTTCTTTTAAAAAGATAGTTAAACGTAAATGTTTGTGTATGCATGTGAATTTAAGTGCCCGTGAAGGTCAGAAGTGGGATGCCCTGGAGCTAGGGTCACAGATATTTGTGAGCCACCATATGTGGATGCTGGAAATCAAACCCTGGCCTTTGGCAAATGCAGCTTGTGCTCCTGAGCACTCAGAAATCTCTCCAGGTCCTAAGTTCCGACTTCTTGTTGACTAACTGCTGGAATGCAAGCATCAAGGTCTCTCGGGTCTGTGTTTTTACTCACCCACGTTGTCTTGTGTAAGAGTGTCTTGAGCATGGCAGACAAGACAACAGGCAGCTGTGACTTAAGTTCTAGTTCAGATTTCATGACCCAGGCAACAACCCAGAAAGTATTCTCAATCAATGTGACAATTTCCTTGTGACATTAAAATGTTAAAGTAAGTGTCAAATTCATAGCCCCTCTCCCCCAGGACAGCCATGTAGACATTGGGGAAAGCTGTAAGTCTGGTTCGTGTGTGCATTACACTCAAGGACAGGACTATTAGGTACCATATGGAAAAAACAACTCGGCAGTGTCAGGGCAGGGTACTCCCTCATGAGAGTGCAGAGTCCCCAAGGACTCAGCAGCCACCATCCTCTCCCAGGGATCTGGAGGGCAGGGAGAAAGGATGCTACTGATCCAAACTGCTGGGACCTATGTAGAGCACTCAATGCTCCGACTTTCACGCACGTCCACTGCCTCTGCTCCACCCAACGGGAGGCAGCAGCCGCTTCAGGACTGCCTTAGACTGAGGCTTGAGTACAGCATGAGGAGACAGTGCAAGATTTTACTGAGAAAAAGTGAACTTTTAATTATCTTGTGAATCTACTTAGAAAAACACACACAAGCAATGTTCACAACTATAAATTTAAACCTTTTGCACTAAAAAAAAAAAAAAAAAGCAAAAAAAAAAATCACGAAACAAACACAAAACCACAGGCATGAACTGTAAACCTGTATTAATTAACTAGTCCTAAGGTTAATTCTTAGCAGTAATTCAGTATTTTCCTTCTTGGCAATTGTAATGTTTTAGCACCAAATGATCTCCTACAGAGGTACTAGTAATGCTGGCTGCCAGTGTGAGGAGATGTTTCCAATGCAGTGCTCCCCCCCACACCATCCACTCCCACCACACACAGGCGTCTCGTGCAGATGGTGGTACACTCTGACTCCCAGGGCAATGGAAACAAGACAGAGGCACGAGGTCACAGACTTTAATGTAGTGCATTTGTAGAAAAGGCCAGCCTTCGCTCCCAGGCGTGCTCTCGTCCTCAGACTTTAATGTCATGATTTAGAAGATGCAGTCGTTATTGCCTAAATATTACTCTATACATTTCCATCAGTGTTCTGGAAAACACCTTAAAATTGCTACTTAATTTACACCATAATTACTGGGTTACAGCTTTAGCTCGTTGGCAATTTTGGAAGCAATATTTTTGAAAGCTATGGATGTCCCTGATATCCGTTTAAACCGGACTCCATTCAGAGACAGTCTTGGCAGCTTACAGACTTCCATTTCCCACTGCACCAGGTTCTCTGCATGCCCGTCGCCATGGACACAGAAGAGCAGGAAGCGCTCCCTCTGCTCATAGTCGCAGTTGTTGGCGTCCAGCACTTTGCGGATCTCCCGCATCATGTCACTGGGGTCCATGGAGCTCGTGGTTTTCATGCTCCAAGTGAAGCGCAGTGAGCGAGGCTTGGCCTCTTTGTTCTCGTCCTTTTGTTCCGAAGACACATTGCGACTGAAATGCACAGGGCAGGGTGGTTTTTAATTACACTGGAAAAGGAACCTTTTCATCTTAGCTAGTTATCAGCTCCTTCAGCACAAATGACATCTGATCTCATCCACCTCACATTTATCAAAAGGCATACACCTATACCCCAGCCCCTAAACACACACATTTACACAAAAATCTACCCGGCTAGAAAATGCCCAGCCTTGTGCTGGAGACCCTTTGGAATCAGGCAGCACAGGTACAGGGTGCACTCTTACCCTCGGCTTCTTCACCCACAGCTTCTCTGTTACCACAGTTATGCTTGCCACAAGTACCACAGAAAGTGATGTTCAAAAGTTAACTTAGCAATACTGCCCCTCAGTCAGGGGCTGAGTGCACAGCTATGCAGCCATTGCATCACCACTTTACTGTTTTTCTCAAATTTGTTAAAATTCAAATTTCATAGCTGAAAATATCCAGGTCACGCTCCTGTGGTATTGGCTGCTCGGAAGGCTGAGATGGAAGGATCTCAGGAGCGTAGGAGTCTGAGGTAAGCCTGGCTAACAGTGAGGCCCATCTCAAAATAGTCAAAACCAAACACCACAACTTAGATGATATAATCTTAATGAAACAGACAGAAAAATGAAATGCTACAGCTCACTTGTCTGTGGAGAACTGAAATGACTGGTCTGCACAAGGTGAGGGCTTGAAGTACAGCTAAATTGCTACGTTAGGCACTCCGCAGGTCACAGAGGCAAGCACAAGCTTGGCAATGTTTTTGGGATGAGAAAAGCTTAGGTGAGGAGGCAGATGCAGCACACAAAACCTGGGCAGTCTGCTGGCGTTACAGGAGGGAAGAGTAAGGTGGGGCAGACAAGGAGGCTGGCTACAGAAAACCTAATACAATTTAATTAAACCAGAAGCAGAGATTCTGTGCTCTTGTTGTTTTTTTTCTTTTTCTTTTTGTAGCAACAGGGTCTCATGCAGCTCAGACTTGCCTTGGTCTGCCTGCTCTGTCTAGGACTATAGGTGTTTGCCACATGTCTGTTGAGTCTTTATTTTGAACAGAATATTGCCACAAAATGCACAGAGGTAGGAAAGTGCAGAGACCCACCAGATGAGTTCAGAGGGACATATACAAAGCCGCTGGCTCTTAGAAAGCGCTGGCATGCGAGCACTGTCTTGCTCCATACCAGGAGGTAGATTCCATCACTACCTTTCTGTTGTGGATGGGGACATACATATGGAAAGGCAGACACTGCTTTAAGTTGTGACAGGCCTGGGAGGAGACTGCCTGGAGCGTACCCCAACTCTACCTTGAAGGGCAGCCTACACCATGCTCAGGGCCTCACAGGGACAGACAGTTGGTCAAGCAGTAGGTGCCAAAGGAGAGATTTTCACTTGGAACCTTAGTGTCATGGGGCCTGTACTGGAAAGTGGTAAGTGGGCCTCCCACTACAGGGATGGAGTCCTGACCCTATCTGTGACTCCATATTCACAAGGAGAGCTACACAAAACAAAAAGCAAACGGATAACTTCTATAATCATCATTTAAAAAGAAACAACAACTCAGCCCTCCCGACTTTATTCAAGGCATCAAGACCCAACTGTGAAGAGGGGCTAAGGGTGCTCAGGAAGGCTCTGGTGGCACACCAGTGCCACCTTGTGGCTGCTGGGGGATAAAGCCATTTCCTAGGTCCAGCAAGCAGAGCCTCAAGAATATTCTAGAGCCAGAACTTTGGCACAGTATCAGGCCCACTGTACTTAAACGAATAACCAAAAACAAAAAACAACAAAACAAAACAAAACAAAACACACCTAAAACAAAAACACCCCAGCACTGGTCGTCTCTGCCACAAGAGGAAGACAGGCAAGTACTTAAAAAACTGAAATAAAAATCATTCCCTCACCTTGAACCCTCATATCTCCCGTTCCTCTCATATTCAGTTGGAAGTCTCAATGGACAGAACGTAGAAGCAAAAGAAAGTGGGAAAGAGAAAAGAAATCTTACACACTGGTACACGACCACCCATACATCAACAAAACATCATGCAATGAATAAGCCCAAGGCATCTCTCAGTTACCACTGAACTAATTCAGACCCTACTCCTCTGACTCAGATGATGATGAGGACAAAGCTGTGTCAAGAGGCAGGATGCACATTCACCACGGTTTTCCTCCTGCTGTGTGCACTCATGGCTTTGGACTAGAACTGCTCTGTTCTATTACCACTTTATGCAATACAGTTTCTATCTGGAAAGAAATGAGGTTATCAGTAAACCTTTACATTCAAATATAACATATTGAGTGAAAAACTAGCTCTTTGGGAAGATCACCTGAAAAATCATTGTAGAGTGGCACTTGCAACAAAACTTTTTTTCTTTTCTTTTCTTTTTTTTTGAAACAGGGTCTTTTATGTAGTCCTGGCCATGCTACAACTCAATATATAGATGAGGCTGGCTTTGGAACTAAGAGTTTGGCCTGCCTCTGCCTCCCAGTGATGGGAGTAAGACTGTGTGCCACTATGCCTGGCTAGGCAGCAGAGTTTCTGCCTTATATGTGCACGTTCCAAGGACATCAATATTTTTGGTCTCTTATTGTCAACACCAACTGTTAACCCAACTGGAACCTACTTCCTATCAGACTCCAGTGAAACTATGACAGTTGCTGTCTTCACTGGGAAGTGGCTGTCAAGAATACTATTTGCTCCTCAACTCTCCAGAAGTATCAGACACTTCTGCTCTGAAGGTATTCATATCTGAGTTTCTACATGAGCCAAATCAAATGAGTATGGAGGATTTTATGCCAATATTGGAGAATTAGCCACCATGTCATTTTATAGTCTTTGTCAACTCAATCCTCAGTAAAATAACAGTGACAACTAACACAATTACCACTTACCTTCTGCATGCTTGCAGCTAAATCTTTAATGTACACTGATCACTGACATCTTTAACAGGAGCATGCTAAGTGCTATTAGTACCAAGACAGAATTATCTGGATGCTAAATCACTCTACTGAAGAAAGAAGAGTGCACAGGGCATGCACAGGCCTTTTGTTGAGTGGGTGCTACAGTTCCTTTAAAATGCCCAGCAGAGTTAATCTATTTCTTTCCAGTTTCCTTTTAAGGAAATAAGGATTTAGTTCTTAGCAGAAGGTTTAGTTTTAAAGAAAAGAAAGAAAACAACAATAACAAAAAACAGGACCAAAAGCCAAACCTGATGTTAATTGCAGGAGCCATTTGGGGAGGGGAGGGTGAGGATTGAAAAGTAAGTGTACATATATAAATCATACCTTTTGATAAACCTGAATGACATGTTTCTAAAAGAAATTAAGCCAAAAAAAATTAACATAAAAGAAAATCTAATTAATTATAGAAAGAATAGAAAAACAAACCAAACGAACAAACAATAACAATAACAACAACAACAAAAATCCCCAAACCAAGCATGAGGGCTCCTCTGCTGGCCAATGATCAATAAAAGCAACATTTGTTGAAAAAGTGAAATTATTATAAACACTTAAAATTTGAGCATGTAGTCTTTTAATTTGAAACATAAACACATGTTTAGCCATTAACTAAATTTATTACAAAAGCTTTTAAAATAAGCCAGGCAGTGGTGGCATACGCTTTTAATCCCAGCACTTGAGAGGCAGTTTCAGGCAGATCTCTATGAGTTTGAGGCCAACCTGGTCTACAAAGCGAGTCCAAGACAGCTAGGGCTACACAGAGAA
Source organism: Acomys percivali (assembly GCA_907169655.1). Taxonomy (NCBI): domain Eukaryota; kingdom Metazoa; phylum Chordata; class Mammalia; order Rodentia; family Muridae; genus Acomys; species Acomys percivali. The sequence continues at coordinate 201,595,052 of OU015742.1, read as the reverse complement.
ACCCTGCTTTGAAAAACAAAACAAAACAAAAATCATTATGATCATTATTATGTTATTATTAATTTAGGGCCTTGTATGTGTATCAGAGGCTGGCCTTGCACTTGCATCCTGCCTCAGCCTGAGTGCTGGGAATACAGACCCGCCACCATGCCTGCAAATTCGGTATCTTAAAGAAGTAACAAGTACCTTGCAATACACTTGAGATAAATAACATCACTCAGATTCCTACAGACTATCTTATGAGCAGAACTTTTGCCTTCTGTTACATAAACACAAAATCTCTAATTAGAGGTCATCGAACATTAAGAGGACAATCACTATGTGTGACGGCACGGTCCTACAATATAGCATGTAAAGACAGAGGCAGGGGTGCTGTAAATCTGAGGCCAGACAATTCTATAATACCAAGTTCCAGAGCCAGGGCTACATAGCAAGATCCTGTATTGAAAAGGGGGTAGGGCTGATAATGCTGCTTGGTAGAGTGTTTGCCTAGCATTCATGAAAACTTGGGGATTAATCTCCAGTATTGCATGAAATCGGACCTGGCTGGCCATTTCTGTTTTGGAAATAAAAGGATCAGAAGTTCAAAGTCACCTTTGGCTACATAGTGAGTTTGGAGCCAGCCTGGGCAACAAGAAACCCCGTCTCAAAAACTAACAATCAAACCAAACCAAACCACAACAAAAAATTTTAGAGACACAGGCTGTGCTGAACAAAATCTGACAAGATCTTTCACACAGTAAGCACATCTGGGCAAGTGTAGGTAAAGAAACTCCCAGGGTTCTAACGGGCACCACAGACACACGTTCACCAAATGCTGGCACTGACAAATGTTTACATTTTCCCTTTGGGTTTAACTGTATACTGTCTTTAGGGAAGCCCACACTCTGACCTTGTGGTGTGGCAGCTATGCGGGGCCCCATTCAGAGCTGCTCTGGAGTGCATGTCTGTACTCTATAGACAAGTGGTTTCCACAGCACACACCAAACAATGGATACAGCAGGGTAAGCACTGTATACAAGATCGTGCGGTAAAATATTTTGAATTAGACACTACATAAATATAGATATATTATTTCAAATGATTATCAGGGTCCACCTTCCTATCCCAGTGCAGGAGATCAAACCAGGGACCTTGTGGATTGTCACTGACTGAACTACATGCCTAGATAACAAAGTCTTTTAAGTATTTATTTATATATTTGAGATATATGACTATTTGCCTATATGTGAATGAGTGTACCACAGGTGTGAAGGGTCAAGGAGGCCAGAAGGTGACAGACTCTGCAGAACTGGAACAGTGGACAGTCATCAGTAATCAGCAGGCAAGTGGTGCTGGGAACTGAGCACAAGTCAGCAGTGTATGCACGTAACTGCTGAGCTGGCTCTCCAGCCCATCACAAAGTTTTTTTTTTCTTTCCCAAGACAGGGTTTCTCTGTGTAGCCTTGACTGTCCTGGGCTTGCTTTGTAGACAGGGCTAACCTACAACTCAGAGATCCACCTGCCTCTGCCCCCTCAGTGCTGAGATTATAGGTATGTACCACCATGCTCGGCTCCCCTCCACAAAGTTTTTGTTGTTGTTTTTTGAGACAGGGTTTCTCTGTGTAGCCTTGGCTGTCCTGGACTCACTTTGTAGACCAGGCCTGCCTCTGCCTCCCGACTGCTGGGATTAAAGTTGTGCGCCACCATGCCTGGCATTCACAACGTTTTAAAAATACATTTCAGTTCCTGATTTTCTACCTGCTAAGTCAAAAATTACTGTCGAATGAAACTGAAGCACTTTTCTTATTTTTTCCTCCCTCAAACCTTTTTAAATACCCAAATAAGGTAAAAGTAAGAGAATGGAAAACAGGGCTGGAGAGATGGCTCAGAGGTTAAGGGGACTAACTCCTCCTCCAGAGGTTCTGAGTTCAATTCCCAGCAACCACATGGTGCCTCATAACCATCTATAATGTGATCTGTTGCCCTCTTCTGGCCTGCAGGTGCATGTGAAGGCAGAGCACTATATACATAAAAATTAAAAGGGGGGGGGAGGAAAACAGTTGAAGACTTGTACTATGCTTAGGCTTGTGTGGAAGTTCTGTGTCTGGGCTGGAGCTATATACTGTCTGCAGAATCCCACAGAGAGATTAATTCATTTGTTTGTTTGTTTGTTTTGTGTGTGTGTGTGTGTGTGTGTATGCATATTTGGTATCATGTCTTTCTAGAGCTCCAGTTACAGGAGGCTGTGAGTCACATCGAGTGGGGTATTAGGAATCAAACTCCTGTCCTCTATAAGATCAGTATGGTACTTTTTTGTTTTGTTTTGTTTTTTTCCCCAAGACAGGGTTTCACTGTGCATCCCTGGCTGTCCTGGACTCGCTTTGTAGACCAGGGTGGCCTTGAACTCAGAGACCCGCCTGCCTCTGCCTCGTTAGTGCTGGGATTAAAGGCATGCGCCACTACTGCCTAGCTATATAATTTAAAATTTTATGTTTATTTGTTTTGGTTTTTTGAGATAAGGTTTCTCTGTGTAGCCTTGGCTGTCTGGAACTTGTTCTGTAGACCAGACTGGCCTCGAACTCACAGAGATCCAGCTGCCTCTGCCTCCCAAGTACTGGGATTAAAAGCCTGTGCCACTACCGCCTAGCCCCAAAAATTTAAATCTTAAAACAAAACAAAAGGCCAGGCATGGTGGTGCATGCCTTTAATCCCTGCACTTGGGAGGCAGGGGCTGGCGGATCTCTGAGTTCCAGGCCAGCCTGGTCTACAACGGGAGTCTAGGACAGCCAAGATAACAGAGAGACCTTGTCTCGAAAAAAACAAAAAAACAAACAAAATCAAAATGAAAGCCAGAGCACTTGCTCTTTCAGGTTTGATTCTCAGAACCCACATAATGTCTCACAACTGTCTGGAACTCCAGTTCCAGGGAATTTGACACCCTCTCTGTCCTCCTCCAGCACCAAGCATACATGTGGTACACAGTACATTTACTTAAGCAAAACACTTGTACTCATAAAATAAAATAAACCTACTAGAGCAAAACATAAAATAACCAAAAAAACTAAACAAACAAACTACATATGCATAGATATCGACCTAAGTATCTCAGGACAAAATAAACATTCAAATACTAACTGATTTTTTTTTCCTTTAAAAACATTTTTATGAAGCCAGGCAGTGGTGGTTGGTACACGTCTTTAATCCCAGCACTTGGGAGGCAGAGGTAAACGAATCTCGGTGAGTTCGAGGCCAGCCTGGTCTAGTCTATAAAGTAAGTCCAATATAGCAAGGGCTGCACAGAGAAACCCTGTTTCAAAAAACAAAAACAAAAAATAAATAGGGTCGAGCGTGGTGGCGCACACCTATAATCCCAGCACTCTGAGACTCACTCTTAGACCAGGCTGGCCTCTAACTCAGAGAGATCTGCCTGCCTCTGCCTCCCAGAGTGCTGGGATTTTAAATCAATGCTAATCTTACATAATCAAAGAGCACAAAGGAGACAAATAAATTGGAGAATTTTAATGATGCTCAAGTGTCAGTTGTAGGGGCTGGTGAGATGGCTCAGTGAGTGAGATGCTTGGTAAAAACCTAGACATGGAAGAGAGAGAGGGCTGCATGTTTAGAGATAATCACAAGGAATGTGTTTTTCTTTCTTTCTTTTTGGTTTTTTTGAGACAGGATTTCCCTGTGTCCTCGACAGACTTTGTAGACCAGGCTGGCCTCTAACTCACAGAGATCTGCCTGCTTTTGCCTCTTGCGTGCTGGGATTACAGGAGCCATACAACTTTTAGTACTGTGAAACAATGTGTAATTCTACTTTAAAACTCCCAAAGTCTAAAGTTGGATACACTTTAGGAACTAGAAACACAGGAGCCAAAGGCAGCAGGAAAAGGATGCAGGCAGCAGCTTCACGTGCTAGCAAAGACACGCACTCTTTGTGTTTGCTCCAGGGGAGCCATCTCATGACACTTACCTCCTTGTGAGTTTTGAAGTTAATTTACTAAAAAGATTAGTGGAGCCTCGGCTTCGAGTCTGGGACAGTGGCGTGGCTTCGTGGGACAAGCTGGGTGAGGCAGGTGGGCCATTATACGTTGCAGTTCGCCGCTCCCGAGGTTGGCCGTGGAAAGTGCTACGGCTGGCCGTACCCCTTGGGAATCGGATGCGATCTGGGGTGGTTGCACTGCTAATACTGTGGGTTGAAGCAACTGGAGTTCTCTGATCTGGAATAGTGCTAGGAAAGCAGAAAAAGACACATCTTTGTTCCAAAATCATGACACATAAAAATCTATAAGCACAATATACCTTTTACCCATAGTGAAGTAAGTCAGCCATTGTGAATCCAGATCCAAGGGATATTTTACAGGTCGTAGGAGCAAAAGTAAGCCCAGTGGGAAAGGATATCAAAGGAACATGACAAGAGACAGAGCTCAAAGAATTTAGGGCACAGCACATGGACATTCTCAAGGGCAGACAATGGAAGGTGGAGAATGGCTGACTCAAGTCCCCTCTACCTCCCTTTCAGCTGCTTCTACACAGAGAATTATGCCAAAGAAAAGAAAGGCTTGCATGTGAAAAGGGACAGGCAACCAAACATTTCTGGAAGCACACAGATGGTATAATATAAAAATCCCACATGCTGAAAGCAAGTTGGGGTGGAGATTTCTTATGCCTGCTGTAGTACGCCAAGGCATGAAGACAGCACAGACACACACAGGCAGCACAGACGCAGCCAGCAGGATGGGCTTCACTAACACTGTATGGAGGAAGAACATCTTGGGAGCAACTGTAACAAAATCTTGGACCATAAAATCCACAGCACAGACTTAAGCAGCAGTGGGTACACATTAGCTTCACAAAGAATGTGCATTTTCTTACATAGCCTTGAAGTTATCTCCTTCACTGTCTATTGGAGGTAACATCATCTTGGGGTGCCCAGAGGCTGACATGGACATCGACTTCTGATGTCTCAGCCGACAGGTAGATGTGGCACAGAGTGAGGCAGGGCTAGCTGCATAAGCGAACACTTCTGTCAGGCTGGGAGAGGGTTTGGGTTCAGGCAGAGGCAGAAACAACAGTGTGATGGAACAGTGACTAAAGAGCAGCCTGCTGTCAAATGCACACACTTCTCCCCAGACCCTGTAGACCTCCAGAGATTAAGAATCTCTTTAATTTGTTTGGAGATTCTGGGGCAACTGTAGCTGCTTTTGCAAGCAGCAGTTTAAAAGTTCATTATCTTAAAGAAAACAACACTTTACATGTTTAAATACTCCTATATGTGCCCACCAAACTCTGCCTAAAATAAAATACATCCTAAAGGAGATGTCTCTATATAAATTTAGTGGTAAAATAAAAATGGCACTAGCACACTGCACCTTTCATTTGTTCCCTTTTGAATGAATGACCGAAATCATGGGCTGGATACCCTATGCCATTTGAACAACACAGTTTAGAACACTTTCACTCAAAAGACATTTACTCGTTCATAAAGAGCAGTCAGCACTCCTAGTAGGTCTAGAGGCCCTTCTTTTTTATTTATTTATTTTTTAATATTTATTTATTATGTATACATTGTTTTGCCTTCATGTTCCCCTGCAGGCCAGAAGAGGGCAGCAGTTCTCATTATAGATGGCTGTGAGCCACCATGTGGTTGCTGGGAATTGAACTCAGGACCTCAGGAAGAGCAGGTGGCACCCTTAACCTCTGAGCCATCTCTCCAGCCCCTCTTTTTTATTTTTATTTTCTGTTTTTTTTTTTTAAGACAGGGTTTCTCTATGTTATCTTGGCTGTCCTGGACTCACTCTGTAGACCAGGCTGGCCTTGAACTCAGTGATCTGCCTGCCTCTGCCTCCCGAGTGCTAGGATTAAAGGCGTGCTCCTTTTATTTTTAAGATTTATTATATATACAGCACTCTGCCTGCATGCTAAAAGAGGACACCAGATCTCATTATAGATGGTTGCAAACCAGCACATGGGTGCTGGAAATTGAACTCTTAACCTCTGAGCCGTCTCTCCAGCCCCCCAGAGGGCCTTCTAATCAAGACAGGAAAGCTCAGCATATGGACTATTTAGGGACAGAGTAGCATGGTGATTAAAGCCTTCAGTGTCAGACAAGCACAACTATCATGAGGAGAGCCCTAGGAACTGGTTCTCGCTTTTCACCTTTACATGGGTTCTGAAGGTCAGAGTCCAGTTACTAGGTCTGTGTGCAATTGACAAGTGCCTTTTATCTGTTAAGCTGTCTCACTGGCTCTTATCCGTTCAGGTCTAGAGAGTGGTCAATACATTTGATTGCTCTGCCCAGCTGCTGACAATTTTTACCAAATGGAAGCTAGGATCAACATGTGCATGGAACACAGCAAGAAGAGAAAAGGCAGGAACTGTCTGGCTTCTTCTCTGGAGAACGTAAGTGCTCTTAAAGACTGGAGAAGGGACAGGCTTGGGTGGAGAGGAAGAGGTTGTTCTCCTTCCCCAAGAAGTAGCTACAGGGGAAGTTGGCCCAATAGTCCAGGTAGGACCTACATGCACATGGACGTGAAGAGAGCATGCGCAGACACTCTGCAACATTGACTGGATCCTCCTTGAAGTACAAGACCTCTCTAAAGAAAAGTATAGTTCATAGTCTATCAACAACTTGGATAATTTTTAAAAATTATTTTTTAAATTATGTGTGTGAGCGTGCACCCCCTCTCCTGTGCCTGTACATATTTGAGTGACTATGCTTGGAAACTCTAGAAGAGGGTACTAGATTTCCTGGAGCTGAAGTTGGAATTCTGGTCTTCTACAAGAGTAATAAATGCTCTTAACTGCTGAGTCATATCTCTAGCCTACCACTCTCTTTTTTATTTTTTTGAAACAGGGTAACACTGTACAGCCCTGGCTGTTGATCAGGTTGGCCTTGAACTCAGAGGTATACCTGTTTCTACCTCAGTGTCAGTGCCACCATACCCAGCAACAGATTTGTTTTTAGTGTCTATATTAGGCCTAACACCATGGTTTAGTGTTAGCTAAATTTTAGACTGGCACAATCAAATTCTTAAAAACATTCTATTTATGACACATAGTCCTACACCAATCACAGCAGGCAACATATTCTAAAAGTTCATCAAGTTGGTTGTTATAAAAATTTCAGCCAGGCGTGGTGGCGCACGCCTTTAATCCCAGCACTCGGGAGGCAGAGGCAGGCGGATCGCTGTGAGTTCGAGGCCAGCCTGGTCTACAAAGTGAGTCCAGGACAGCCAAAGCTACACAGAGAGACCCTGTTTAGGGGGAAAAAGAAAAAGAAACCCTGTCTCGAAAAACCAAAAAAAAAAAAAAAAAAAAATCAAGGGCTGGGCATGGTGGCGCTCGCCTTTAGTCCCAGCACTCCTGAGGCAGAGGCAGGTGTGAGTTCAAGGCTAGCCTGCTCCACAAAACAAGCCCAGGACAGCCAGGACTACACAGAGAAGCCCTGTCTTGGAAAAACAAAACAAAACAACAAAATCCTCCTGCCTCTGCCTCTCAAGTGCTGTGATTCCAGGTATGTACTACAATGCCTAGTCTCATTTTAAAAATCTGATAGAAAGTGCTTTTCTTTTTACTTTTCTCATTTCCCCTTGAGACAGGGTTTCTTGGTGTAGTCCTGGCTGTTCTAGAACTCACTCTGTAGACCAGGCTGATCTCCACAGTCACCATCTGGCAGAAAGTGTTTTCTTACTGGGTGTGGGGGCGCACACCTTTAATCCCAGCACTTGGGAGGCAGAGGCAGGTAGATTGCTGTGAATTCAAGGCCAGCCTGGTATACAAAGCAAGTCCAGATTTGATGGTGTTTAATTTCTTGAGTTTATATATTTTGGATATTAGGTCTTTGTCAGATGAAGGGTTGGTGAAGATCTTTTCCCAGTCTGTAGGCTGTCCCTTTGTCCTGTTGACAGTGTCTCCTGCCTCACAGAAGCTTCTCAGCCTCATGAGGTACCATTTATCAATTGCTGACCTTAAGGCCTGGACTGTTGGTGTTCTGTTCAGGAAGTTGTCTCCAGTGCCAGTGTGTTCCAGGCTCTTCCCCACTTTTTCTTCTAACCGATTTAGTGTCTCTGGTTTTATGTTAAGGTCTTTAATCCACTTGGACTTGAGTTTTGAGCATGGTGACAAAGATAGGTCCAACTGCATTTTTCTACATGTAGACATCCAGTTAGACCAGCACCATTTGTTGAAGATGCTATCCTTTTTCCATAGAATAGATTTGGCTTCTTTGTCAAAAATCAAGTGACCATATGTGTGTGGATTCATATCTGGGTCTTCAATTCGATTCCATTGATCAACTAGCCTATTGCTGTGCCAGTACCATGCTGTTTTAATTACTGTTGCTCTATAGTACAGCTTGAGATTGGGTATGGAAATTCTTCCAGAGGATCTTTTATTATATAGGATTGTTTTAGTTATTATGGGTTTTTTGTTTCTCCATATGAAGTTAAGAACTGATCTCTCAATGTCTTTAAAATATTGTGTAGGTATTTTGATAGGGATTGCACTGAATTTGTAAATTGCTTTTGAGGAATATCGAATGGCTGAGAAACACTTAAAGAAATGCTCAACATCTTTAGTCATCAGAGAAATGCAACTCACAATGACTCTGAGATTCCATCTTACACCCATCAGAATGGCTAATATCAAAAATTCAAGTGACACCACATGCTGTTGAGGATGCAGAGAAAGAGGAACATTCCTTCATTGCTGGTGGGAATGCAAACTTGTACAACCACTTTGGAAATCTATCTGGCACTTTCTCGGAAAACTGGGAATAGGGCTTCCTCAAGACCCAGCTATTCCACTCCTTGGAATATACCCAGAAAATGCTCCACCACACAAGGACATATGCTCAACCATGTTCATAGCAGCCTTATTCATAATAGCCAGAACCTGGAAACAGCCTAAATGCCCCTCAGTTGAAGAATGAATAAAGAAACTGTGGTACATTTACACTATGGAATACTACTCAGCTATTAAAAACAAGGAAATCCCGAAATTTGTGGACAAATGGATGGGACTCAAGATCGTCATACTGAGTGAGTAAACCCAGAAGCAGAAAGACGCACATGGTATATACTCACTCATAATTGGGCACTAGCCCAAAAGGCATGTCCCATGAAAGTCTTTACTTACCAGGAGATTGGGATAGATGTGAGGACATCCTACTGAGACTCTAGGTAAGAGAAATATAGGAGATGGGGAAATAAAAGGACCCAGAGGGTCCTAGAAACCTACAAGAAAAACATCATGATGGATTGGGGCTCAGGGGGGTCTGCTCAAACTATTGCACTAACCAAGGAAAATATAATAGTAAACATCGAACTCCTACTCTGATCTACCCAATGGACAGGACATTCTCCACAGTTATGTGGAGAGTGGGGACTGACTTTGACATGAACTCTGGTGCCCCATATTTGACCACCCCTCCTTGGTGGGGAGGCCTGATGGCATTCAAAGAAAGAATAATCAGGCTACCAAGATGAGACTTGATAGCCTATGACCATATAGTGGGGGAGGAGGTCCCCCTCAGTCACAGACCTAGGGGAAGGGAATAGGGTGAAAGTGGGAGGGAAGGAGGAATGGGAGGATACAAGTGATGGGATGGCAATTGAGTTGTAATCTGAATAAATTAATAAAATAAAAAAAAAAAAAAAAAAAAAACAAAGCGAGTCAAGGGAGACCCTGTCTGGGGGGTGGAGGGTGGGGAAGTCTACCAAGCTAGTAAGCAGCACTTCCCCATGGCCTCAGCCTCAATTCTTGCCTCTGGGGTCCTGCTCTGACTTCCCTCTGTGATCTACTGTAACCAGTGAGGTGAGATAAACCTTTCCTCTCCCAGTTGCTTTTGGTCAAGGAGTTTTGTCACAGAAACAAAAACTCTAAGACATAATAATGCCACTACACATGGCAAGAAAATAATTATTATTATTTGGTGAGCCTTGACAATTTTTCAAGTACAGAGTAGGCGAATGAAAGTACTTAGAAATTGTTAAGATATATGTCATGCACGGTTTTATCATAGACGATCACTGCTGTGCTGGAATTCTTCATAACCTCATGTGGGAGACAAGCCACAATATTTAAGACATAATGGAATGGACTGATTTCATAAGTCAATGAACATAAATAAGACATCCTACAGTTCACGCGTATTTACTATTTATTTAGGTTTTTCTTTTTTTTGTTTTAAGGATTTATTTATTATGTATACAGTGTGCATCAGATCACATTATAGATGGTTGTGAGCCATCATGTGGTTGCTGGGAGTTGAACTCAGGACCTCTGGAAGAGCAGTCAGTTCTCTTAACCACTGAGCCATCTCTCCAGCCCCCTTATTTAGGTTTTTCAAGACAGGGTTTCTCTGTGTAATAGCACTGGCTCTCCTGGAACTCACTAAGTGCCTTCAATCCTAGCACTTGGAAGGCAGAGGCAGGTGGATTTGAGTTCTAGGCCAGCCTGATCTACAAAGAAAGTCCAGGACAGACTGGACTCTGTTAAACTATCTGGACTCGCGCTCCCCCCTCCAACCCCCCCCAAAAAAGTGTAGCAGAATCTTAGCAGAGCCATTTTATCTGGCATGAATTCTGAGTGAGGGCACATAGGCTTTGAAGTAGCCTTTTGTAACTAGTGATTGTTATCTGAGGTTTATGAAGTTGTTTTCCTGAAGGATTCACAGAGCCTTTGCGTAACCTAGACATACCTGGCAAACCAGGAAGCCTGGCTGAGACGTCAGACACTCCTAGATCATATCAGAGGCTTGGTATGTAGAAATGGACTTGCTGAAAGTAAAGTGCCTTTGTGTAGAGGAGGCCTCTGAAAAGCCTTCAGAATTCAGTTCTTGAGAGGCAACACCTGAATTCCAAAGAGTGAGGGCAAGGCTCTGTTGTTGCAGCCAGAACTTAGAATTCACACCGCTCTCCCCCACCCCCAGTGTGTGTGTGTTCTTGCCTATCCGGGGCATGCTTTGTAGACCAGGCTGGCCTCGAACTCACAGAGACACTTGCCTCTGCTTCCTGAGTGCTAGTATTAACGGCACGTGGCACCACCGCCTGGCTAGAATTTTCTTGTTGTTTGCTTGCTTGATTTTTGTTAAAATGTTTTTTGTTTTCCTCTAGAGAATAACTCAGCATCAACGGTCCCCTCATGGAGGGGGAAAAAAAAATCACAACAAGACAAATTTCTAGTACAAAAACAATCACAATCAGGGTATAAAGCACTAAACCAATGCTATTTAATATTAGGCGGGCGTGGTGGCGCATGCCTTTAATCCCAGCACTCAAGAGGCTGAGGCAGGCAGATCACTGTGAGTTGGAGGACAGCCTGGTCTACAAGAAAGGAAAGAAAGAAAATTTCCAGAAGTTACTAGTCATTCATTGTATGGATGCTCTCTTCTCTTAATTGTATTTTTCATTGTAAATAAATTGAAAGAGCAATTTAGTTCATAATTTTGAACTGTATTGTTCAGTACGTTCTTATATGTTTATCATTACCAAAGATTTGGTTCTGCTATTTAAGTTGCTTTCTGGATACTCTCCGCTAAATTCTATAAAAATGAGCCAGGCTGCTGGATGTGGTGGCAGAGGCAAGCTGACTGATGGGATTGATATTAGTTTGAGGTCAGCCTGGTCTAAAAAGCCAAGGCTACACAGAGAAACCCTGGGGGTGGGGGAGCACTGATAAACCTAATTTTACAAGGCAAGGCCAGCTGACCAACAGACCAATAGCCTAAGGAAGTTTACTTTGGGCACATGCGTGAGGGATTATCTAGATTTGGTTAACTGAGTTGGGAAGAAGCACTTTAACTGCGGGAGACTCCACTTCCTAGGCGGGGGTCTGAGCACAGCAGCCATCTCTCTCTGGGTCCTGACTTCGGGTGTGATGTGAGTAGCTAGCCTCACGCTCTTGCTGCCGTGCATGATGTAGCCATGACCTCTCAACACCATGAACTATATGCCCAGATAAGCTCCATTTGTTTTGTTGAGGTATTTTGTCTAGCAGTAAGAAAACCACCCAATATGGATCTTTCTCAGGCAATCCCAGGTCACCAGTCATATATTTTGTCTAACTAATGGGGTCAGACAGACAGAAATCTCCAATTCAACAAAACAGATCAATGTTACAAGACAAATGGTAGTGCACACCAGAATCCTTGCACTTGAGGGTGGAGGCAGGAGAGTTAGAAGTTTTAAGCCTTAAGTTAAAACAACAACAACAAAACCCCAATGTCACCCCATCTCAACTCTGTACACCTTTTATGTTGTTGATGCGGGGCCGGTGACTGAGCCTCAAGACCTCAGGGCCTCACACGCGTTACACAGACATGCCTGTCCCAAAACACCTCTCTCTCTCTCTCTCTCTCTCACACACACACACACACACACACACGATGCTAAATATGACCAGATAGATGCAAGCCAGAGGTCAACAAAAGATAATGTGAATTCATTTATTGGGGTTCTCTGAGACACACTGTGACTTTCAGCTCCTCACTTAGAATTTAGCTTATCCTATACAGAATATGTATTTAACCAAATCCCATCAACTAGGGGATTCTTTTCCTTCCTCGCCCCAAATCAAGAGAGCCATGGTTCCTAGATCCACCCAATCCCATTTTCTTACTCTTATTTCATGAACTCTGACAGGCTGTTTGTATGATATTATCTTATGGACACATGATTTCATTAGTAATTAAAGCCATGCAGAAGAAGGGCTCTCTGTGTTCCTAGAGTCTCAAGTGTATTTCTCTGATGTGGAGACTATGCTCCTACCAGCCATTGGCAGGTGGTGGCAAACTGTCACCCTTTCACTGAACCTTCACCTGACTTAGGGCTCTTATCCCCAGGTGAGGCCCCTTGCCTCAGTCTGCTACATTCTTCCCTTTCATTCTCTTTAAGATGATGATGGTATTTATCATCATCATCATCATCATCATCATCATCATCACTGCAGAGCTGGAAATGGAACCATGCACACAATAATGGCACTGTACCCAAGCCATATCCCAGATCCTTTTCAAAAGATGAACACACTCAAAATCCTCTCCACTGCCCTATTCACCGTTCTGTTGAAACCACAGCATGCTATCAGCCTTTCTAAAACCTCTCTGGCTCGACCGTAACTTTTCCTCGTCATAATTAGCAGTCATAGAAGTAGATGCTGTGGACAAAGAGAAGAATCTGGAAAACTAGACTCTTGCTAGGAATTAACATTTAAAGTTTACCTACCTTTAAACAACAGCCATTAGCCATTTGACTTTGATCATGAAATGAGAAGTAACAGGCTTCCACTTCTCGTAGGAAACACCCTTCTGCCAGGAGGCAGAGTTCATACCTGTTCTCTTTGCCGTTCTGAATCACTGAGTGTCTGTCTGCTGCAGATCGCTCACTGCACACATATGTGTTCCGCCGAGTCATTCCACCAGATGCTGCATTACTCTGGAAGAGAAAGACATTGTTACCTTGGATTAGTTGGTAAGTATAATTCAGCAATGAAAATACCAAACCAAACTAAACCAAACCAAGCCAAAAACCCCCAAATCTAACAAGTTTATGCAAACAAAACCAGTGGAAGAGGGAAGTTGTCAATGTGTTTGGAGTTAACATCTGCTGTCTTTCTGGATCACTCATTTTTGTTTTTCTAGACAGGGTTTTTCTGTGTAGTCCTGGCTGTCCTGGACTCACTTTATAAACCAGGCTGGCCTTGAACTCGGAGAGATCTGCTTGCCTCTGTGCCTGGTTTGGATCATTCTCTATAAGTAGGAAAGGTGGCTGAACTCAGAGCTTGCAGACTAAGGCCACACTATTTAGCCAGTTTCTCCAAGGACATCCTGTCTCTGCCTTTAGAGCACTGAGATTAGAGGCAAGCAGCCACATCAACCTGTTTTTTATGTGGGTGCTGGGGTTCTGAGGTTCTGAACTCTGGAACTCACACTTGGATGTCAAGCATATTATCCATTAAATCATTTCCCCAACCACCATTGTCATTCATCAAACAAACAAACAAATAAATAAAAATAGTCTATTTGTTCATGCATGTGTGTGCCTGAAGAAGCCAGAAGAGGGCACTCACTGATCCTCTGGAGCTGAGTTCCTCATAGTTGCTAGCACAGGTATTAGGAACTACACTCTGGTCCTCAGCAAGAACAGAAAGTACTCTTAACCACTGAGTCATCACTCCAGTCCAGTGTTTGAAAAATAGTCTCTAGATAAATCTAGTAATCCTATCATATGGGAGGCTAAGGCAGGAGGATCGTAAGCTTGTGGCCAGTCTGAGTTACATAGCAAGCCCTTATCTCAAAAGACAAAAGGAAAAAAATTAGATACTAGAATATATTTACAAGATGTTGGGATGTGACAACATATTAACAGATAAAGACAGCACAAATATGGACAAAAAATTAAAAAAGTATAAAGGATGGGAATGGAGAGGTGGCCATATGGTGGCTCACAATTCACCTGCACCTCCAGTCCTGGGAGCCAATGTTCTTTAGGCTTCTATAGGCACCATGAATATATGTTGCACACAGGGTTAGGGTTAGGGCACATGTAGTTTGTAAAACATTCATATACATTTTTTTCAAAAGTGCCAAGAATATTGTGAAAGGAAGAAAGAATACACACAAGGACAGGAAATAATTGCAAAATCTCTGATTAGTGTTTAGTCTTCAGAATATACCAGGAATCCTTACAACATAATTGCAGAATAACTACTCCTCTGCGCCCCCTCCCCCTCAACCCTGGAACTCTCTTTGTAGACTAGGCGGGCCTGGAACTCACAAAGATTAGCCTGCCTCTGCCTCCATCGTGCTGGGATTAAAGGTGTGAGCCACCACGCACAGCTCAACAGAAAGTTTTGTTACGTTTTCTCGAGACAGGGTTTCTTTAGGTTATATCTTGGCTGTCCTGGTATCTTGGTAGACCAGGCTGGCCTCAAACTCACAGCAATCCCACTGTCTCTGCTTCCCGAGTGCTGGGATTAAAGGCGTGTGCCACCACACCTGGCCAAGTTTTTTTTAATTGGCAATTTGAAAAGATTATTCTCCAAGACAGTTATATAATGACAAAAAGGCACATGAAAAGATGCTCACTACAAACCAAGAAGCATTACTTCTAACCTACTCAGGATGGCTATAAAAGAAAAAAGGAAGGAAGAAAAGAAAACATGAAGAGGGGCTGGCTGGAGAGGTGCCTCAGAGGTTAAGAGCACCGCCTGCTCTTCCGAAGGTCCCGAGTTCAATTCCCAGCAACCCCATCATGGCTCACAACCACCTGTAATGGGATCTGGTGCCTTCTTGTTGTGGGCAGGCACACGTGTGGGCAGAATACTGTGTAAATAATAAATAAATCTAAAAAAAAAAAAAGAAAGAAAGAAAAGAAAACATGAAGGATTTAGAGGGCAAAGCACTTGCTAAGGACCCGAATTCAGATCTGAACAACTCATGTATAATTCAGGCACTGCAGCATGCTGTGTAACCTGTGACTTGCTGACTAGCCAATCAAGCTCAATTAGCAATCTAGGTTTAGTGAGAGACCCTGTCTGCAAAACAGAAGTGGGAGAGTAACTGAAGAAGGTGAGTAGTCTCTGGCCTCTATAAGCACACTTGTGTGTACCCACAAACACCTACACATATACCATCACAACAAACACAGAAGTACTAGCAAGAAGGAAGATGATAAAACCCTTATTGCTGGAAGGAATATAAAACAATACATATGCAAAACAAAGCCAGGCGTGGTGCGCACGCCTGTAATCCCAGCACTCAGGAGGCAGGGGCAGGTGGATCTCTGTGAGTTCGAAGCCAGCCTGGTCTACAAAGAGAGTCCAGGACAGCCAAGGCTACACAGAAAGACCCTGTCTCCAAAAACAAAAACAAAAACAAGTAAAACAAAACAGTTTGGCAGTTCCTCAAATTAAACTACAACTACAATACGACCCAACAATTTTTATCCCTAGTCATGTACACAAGAGAACTGAAAACCTAAAACCTAACCATAGTGTTAGCACTCTTTAGGCTGAGGCAGGAGAACTGTTCTGAATTCAAGGCTACCCTGGATTACATAGTGAGACCCCATTTTGGTCCAATCTCTAGGAACCACTTGGTAGAGACAAACAATTTTACAAAGTTGTCCTCTGACCACTACAGGCATACTATAGTATGAGAATAAGGTTACTGTCTAATTCAAATGCTGATTTCTGTATGCCCCCCAATATCTGGCTATAATCCTTGTGAGATTCTCCTGTCTCAATGTTGTGTAAACACTGCTCCCCAGTTGTCCTGATATGCCAATAAAGCAGCTTACAGCCAATCACTGAGCAGGGGGGAAAATAGGGCTGGACTTCCTGCCAGCCAAGGGAGGTGGGGCAGTTAGAGGAGGAAGTAGGGGATTCAGCCAGTAGCAGAGGTCCAGGAGACATCAGGAGAGAGCAGGTGAACAGGGAAAGCCACAAAGTGCAAGTACATCTAGGATTTACACTAGGAGGAAGCTAGGTTAGCACTGAGGATTAAGAATAGTAGTAACTGGGGGCCAGAGATATAACTCAGTGGTTAAGAGCACTGGCTGCTCTTCTAGAGGTTCTGAGTTCAATTCCCAGCAACCACATGGTGACTCACTACCATCTATAATGAGATCTGGTGCCCTCTTCTGGCCTGCAGGTGTACATGTAGACAGAGCACTCATACACTAAATAAATAAATAAATGTGAATGAATAAACAAACAAACAAATGGCTGGGTGTGGTAGTGCACACCTTTAATCCCAGCACTCTGGAGGCAGAGTTCAAGGTCGGCCTGGTCTACAAAGTCAGTCCAGGACAGCCAGTGCTACACAGGGAGACCCTATCTCGAAAAACCAAAACAAACAATCAAATAAACAAAACACCAGCAGTTATCAAAAGAAATATGTGCAGTGCAGGAAATGGGCATGGTAGTGTGGAAGAAAGACAACGAAGGCAGAGAAGAGAGTGAGATGAACAGATGCAGAAGTGTGGCAGGTTCCAGCGCAGACACCGAGGACTACTATCGAGAGCACTTACACTGGGGACAGCAGGGCTTTTCTTACGCTCGGGAATATCCGCTTTGTTGGGATTGCTTGCGTTCCCAAGCATGGGACTGGCGGGAGCAATCCCCTTCCCTCCTACAGCACTGCCACCTGATTTTCTCGAGGGAACTCCATCTTCTTTGAGGTCACTGTCTGTGGTGCTGGTCTGACTCCTCTTGGGATATGCCACAACTGAAGGAAGAGCCGGTCCAGCTACAATAAAGAGGTCACTCTTTAAAAGACAGAATGCACTTCATACAGTATTCTGTGAAAATGAACATTTTTGTAAGATCATTTAAGTCTTTATTCATGTATAACTGCAAACTAGTAAAATTCTCTAAGGGGTCTTCTATTTGCTTATTATCCATCCATCCATTTATTTGTTTGTTTATTTATTTAGGTTTTTTGAGACAGGGTTTCTCTGTGTAGCCTTGGCTGTCCTGGACTTGCTTTGTAGACCAGGCTGACCTCGAACTCAGTGATCCACCTGCCTCTGCCTCCTGAGTGCTGGGATTAAAGGCGTGCACCATCATACCCGACCCCCTTTCCTCCATTTTTAAAAGATTTATTTATTATGCATCTAATGCACACCAGAAGAAGGCATTAGATCACATTATAGATGGCTGTGAGCCACCATGCGGCTGCTGGGAATTGAACTCAGGACCTCTGGAAGAGCAGTCAGTGCTCTTAACCTCTGAGCCATCTCTCCAGCCCTGCAGATTACAACCATTTTTTTTCCCTTTTCCGAGACAGGGTTTCTCTGTGTAGCCCTCCCTGGCTGTCCTAGATTTGCTTTGTAGACCAGGCTGGCCTGGAACTCAGCAATCCACCTGCCTCTGCCTCCCAAGTGCTGGGATCAAAGGAGTGCGCCACCATACCCAGCAGATTACATTCTTTTTTTTTTTCCAATTATTTATTTTACTTGCATTGGTGTTTTGCTTGCATGTATGTCTGTGAGAGGGTGTTGGATCCTCTGGAACTAGAGTTAACAGACAGTTGTGAACTGCCATATGGGTGCTGGGAATTGAACTCAGGATCTCTGGAAGAACAGACAGTGTTCTTAACTGCTGAGCCATCTCTCCTGCATTCTTTATGTATAAAATATTCTCATTTTGTGGAAGACACCATAAATTTCACGTGCCATTTCTTTTGAAAAACTATCTTGCAGCTGGACACAGTAGTGCACGCCTATAATCCCAGCACTCAGAGAGGTAGAAGCAGGAAGATCTTTGTGAGTTTGAGGACAGCCTCATCTAAAAAGTGAGTCCAGGACAGCCAGGGCTACAGAGAGAAACTCTGTCTCAAAAAATAAATAAATAAAGTTGAGGCAGATAGACAGCAAGTTTTAAGACAGTCTAAACTTTACAGAGGGACCTTGTCTCAAAACAGCACAGCAACAATTGCACCGAGAAGGTCTATAGAAAGAAGGGTGAGTTAACTACTTCCTGCACAAAAATTGAAATGGTAGCTATATTTGGAAATTAAATTTTAAAAAGGTTTTACTTATGAAAGACCACTAATTTAGCTCTCAGATTTGCTATTGTAAAATATAAAACGAAGAATTAACCAAGCATAGGGCAATGATGCTGTTGGCACTTATCTGTCTTCCAAATATCGTTAAGGTCAACTTGTGTAACTGTAAACTTCCAGATTACTACTGATGTGCTTTTAAACTTCCATTTAGAAAATGCATACTGGGGGACTGGAGAGATGGCTCAGAGGATAAGAGCACTGGCTGCTCTTCCATGACAGCCAAGATAATACAGAAAAAACCTGTCTTGAAAAAACTAGCCAGGCGTGGTAGCCCATGCCTTTAATCCCAGCGCTCAGGAGGCAGAGGCAGCTGGATCTCTGTGAGTTCAAGGCCAGCCTGGTCAACAAAGTGAGTCCAGGACAGCCAAGGCTACACAGAGTACCCTGTCTCGAAAGAAAGAAAGAAAGAAAGAAAGAAAGAAAGAAAGAAAGAAAGAAAGAAAGAGAGCAAAGCAAAGCATTCGTTTATGTGTGTGTGTGTGTGTGTGTGTGTGTGTGTGTGTGTGTGTGTGTGTACGTGCTGTGGTGTGCATGCAGGTCAGATGACACTTGCAGATAGATTCTCTCACTCCACTATATGGGTCCCATACATCAAACTCAGGCTGTCAGCCCTGTGTAGCCCTGGCTGTCCTGGAATCACTCTGCAGATCAGTCTGGCCTCAAACTCACAGAGATTCTCCTGCCTCTGCCTCCCGAGTGCTGGGATTAAAGGAATGCTTACCATTGCCTGGCATAAAATATTATTTTTATAATACAAAATTATTACCAAAAGTAAAGACATCAATCAATTTGGAAAAATAATATTAGTGTTCTATTTCATAGTATCAAAAATTCAGTCAACATTTAATTCTCATCAGGTGTGATGATACAGGCCTTTAATCCCAAACTCAGGAGGCAGAGGCAAGCAGCTTTTAGGAATTCAAGACCAGCCTGGTTCTATATATCAAGTTTCAGGCCACTCAGGACTACCATGTCTCAATAAAACAAAGAAAAATAAAAAACCAACAACAAGAAAAACTCTCTCCAATAAAAATAAGCAGGAATGGATATCTCATTAGCATAAAAACTCCCCTTTAATAAAATAGTGACATCACATGTATACTTGAAAATAATTACTTTTGTGATTTGGCAGGTCTATATACACCTATATACCTGAGGCCACACAGAACTTTGTCTGGTGAAAATGGATTATGAGTAGATAAGCTAAGTACTGGGCATGAGGAGTCAGCCTGGGCCAGCATTCCTCTGTTGCTCTGTCCCCTGGGAGACAGCTGACATTCCTTTCCCCATGCCTTAGTGATATGTGGCTCCAGTTCTAAAGCCATTTTTATCTTTGGGAAAAAAGTCATTAGAAATCCAGGGGAGGTGGGCTGGAGAGATGGCTCAGTGGTTGTGAGCACCACCTGCTCTTCCAAAGGTACTGAGTTCAATTCCCAGCAACCATTTATAATGTAACCTGGTGCCTTCTTCTGGTCTGCAGGTAAACAAGCAGACAACACTGTATACATAATAATAAAATAAATATTAAAAAAAAAAAATCCAGGGAAGGCTTTTCTTAAGACGGCTGTGGCTAAGGATGGCTGTGCCTAGACAATACAATGCTCCTGGAAATGGGCAGCAGCTCCACCTAGGAATTCCAGACCAGAAGCAGTGTTAAAGAAGTTGAACGAACAATACCAGAAGTATACGTTTATGGAACTCAACCATGTGCATTAAAGAAAATTTTTTAAAAAAAGGAGGCTGAAGGGTCAGATTGCTGAAATTAAACAGACTTTGGAAATTCTGAAATACATGCAGAAGAAAAAAGGGTCTACCAATTCCATGGAAACCAGATTCTTACTGGCAGATAACATGTACTGCAAAGCATTAGTTCCTCCTCCTGATAAAGTGTGCCTGTGGTTGGGGCTAATGTAATGCTTGAATATGATATTGATGAAGCTCAGGCATTGTTGGAAAAGAATCTATCAACTGCCATAAAGAACCTTAATTCTCTTGAAGAAGACCTTGACTTTCTTCGAGATCAATTTACCACTACAGAAGTCAATATGGCCAGCATTTATAATTGAGATGTAAAAAGAAGAAACTAAGATGATTCTATCAAGAACAAAGCAGGGGCAGGTGGATTGCTGTGAGTTCCAGGCCAGCCTGGTCTACAAAGCGAGTCCAGGACAGCCAAGGCTACATAGGGAGACCCTGTCTCAAAAAACCAAAAAACAAAACAAAACAAAACAAAAACAACAACAACAACAAAACGTAGTTCAGGTTTCCAAACATGTTAAATAAGCCAATGTTCATCTTTAAAGATTGATGTAACTTTGAGTGCTTTTTTTTTCACAGCAAGAATAATTAAAACTTTAAAAACACCGTTTTATTTATTTGTGAAAACAAAATTACTTTAAAATATTTTATGAAATTAACAGTATTTTTTCATATTTCCCTACAAGGTACTGCTGCCTTATTTTTTATTTTATGTGTTAGAAGACAACTCTTAAACTGAAATGGCCGAAAACTGAGGAATGCTACAGAGGCTGCTGAATGCTGGTCACCAGCACAGTTTACTTTTTCTTTACTGATTGATGTTACTCTCTCTTGATGTGGTGAACCTTTTAGAGGCAGGGAAGACAGACAGTTCCAACATTTGTAAGCCTGTTCTTCTTTAGAAGGACACTACCATCCTCTGTGGCTGTTGTGTTCTGTAAAGAGGCTTTCATGCATTTCTGCTTGACCAGTAGCTTTTCTGATACTCTGAACTTTTCAGAAACTGATTATTTGCTTTCCTACATAGTATCAGGGCTGTTGACATATATAAACCTTTGACCCCAAATAAGTGCACTGTGTCTTTGCAATGCCAGTATAAGGGAGACTTGATCAATGTGAGATATCACTATCCATTCAAAACTTTAAGCTAGCTAGGCGTGGTGGCGCACACCTTTAATCCCAGCCAGCACTCGGGAGGCAGAGGCAGGTGGACCACTGTGAGTTCGAGGCCAGCCTGGTCTACAAAGCGAGCCCAGGACAGCCAAGGCTATACAGGGAAACCCTGTTTCGAAAACAAAACCAAAAACCAAAAACCAGAAAAACCCTTTAAGCTAAGGTAATTTTTAAAAGGTAATTTTATATTATTTAACAGTTTTCCAAAGCACCTTGAACAAGAGGAATATTAACATAAATGTAAATCTGCGTTGGTTGAAAAGAGTTGTAAGCTTTTTTATTCATGATAAATTGCATAGGAAGCCTAAAATGTCTGGAAAGTCATTGGTACCGTGGTAAAAGTATTTGGTAATACAGATTCTGGTAAAAATACATGCATGCTATTCCATCTCTGTGTAGTAAAAGTATACTTGTACGGTATTTTGTACCTTGTATTTTATTATTAAAACAATGATATTCACAGAAAAAAAGAAATCCAGGTGAAATCTATATACTTAAGGAAGAATAAATTTACTAAGATTATTCCCTTGGTAAATGAGAAAATTCCATCGATTTCTTTAGGGATTTAGGAGTAATTCTCCTTACACTGGCTATCTTAAGGGCAGTATGTAGGCAACTGCAGTTCACATTCAGTCCACAGGCCCTGACAACTCTCCCTTGTTAGCTAACATGAGTATAAAGGAAGAGAAAGAGCAACATCGTCTTATTTACAAACCCTGCAGACAGGGTAAATTTACCCCCCACACTTTTTTGTCTTCTTTCTGTCCTTTTCCCCAAGCCCCTCCTTCTTTTGCAATTTCAAACTTGGTATATATTCAAGGATAACTGTACCTTCTTTTGAAGTTTAAAAAAATAGTATTTTATGCAGATAGTTGTTTTACATGCATGTATGTCTGTGCACATGTGTGCCTAGAGGGCACAATGGGCAAAGATGGAGTTAGATCCTCTAGAACTGAAATTACAGATGGACATGAATACTAGAAAGTGTGGGTGCTGGGAACTGAACACAGGTACACAGGTCCTTTGGAAGATCAGCAAGTGCTCTTAACCAGAAAGCCATTTCTCTAGCCCCAACCTTCATTTTTTTGTTTTTGTTTTTGCTTTTGTTTTTTGGGACAGGGTTTCACTGTGTAGCCCTGGCTGTCCTAGAACTCACAGAGATGCACCTGCCTCTGCCTCCCTGAATGCTGGGATTAAAGGAGTGCACCAAACCAAGCAACCAAACAAATAAATAAGAAAATCTTGAAGCTGAAAAGATGATCCAGCAGTTAAGAGTGCTGCCTACTCTTGCAGGAGACCCAGCACCCACATGATGGCTCACAAGCATCTATAACCCTAGTTCCAGGAGACCTGACACACTATCTGGCTTCCGTGGGCACCAAGTTAAAATACTCCTGCACTGAAAGTCATTTCCTCCATTTAAGCACTCAACAGCTTCCTCTGGTTAGTTGTTGTAACCCTAACTGAACAGAGAACACTCCCATCAATACAGAGAGCCCCGACACCTGCAGTGCTCCATAGTGATCCCACAGTTAGAAGAAGGATGTGCATAACTAACATGAGGTTGCAATTCTGCTAAGCCACCCATAGCAGCCTACCAGATGTTCCAACAGTTAGAGGACTGTACCCACACCAGCCTCTGATGCTACACAGGGACAGCAAGCCAATCTCTGCCTCACTAATTTTATTTAGACAGGGTCTCTCTGTGTAGCCTTGGCTGTCCCAGACTCTCTTTGTAGACCAGGCTGGCCTCGAACTCACAGTGATCCGCCTGCCTCTGCCTCCCGAGTGCTGGGATTAAAGGCATGTGCCTCCACCACGCCCAGCTTAAACATTTTTATTTTATTTTAATTTATGTCTGTTGGTGTGAGGGTGTCAGATCTTGGGGTTACAGACAGTTGTGAGCTGCCATGTGGGTGCTCTTAACCACTGAGCCATCTCTCCAGCCCTGCCCCACCAATCTTGCCTACACAGTAGAACACATTCAGAAGCTACTAGAATGGTCTCAAACTTACCATGATCACTATACCGTCTCTGCTTCTGACTCGAAGAAACACTTCTCTGCACTTTGTGGTGAGGAGACTGGCCAGTGCTGTTGCTGAGGTCACTGCTTGGCCGCACCTTGGCAAGTGAAAGGTTGCTGCTAGAACTGGAGTCGCTAGCGTCCAGCTGCGGGAGAATGAGAAGAGCAGCCTCCATGCACAGAGCCCAGCCACTTGTCAGGACACTTCTCACTGACACACCCTCTCGGTCAGAGGGGTCATCACAACGTACACAGCAACAATACAAACTCAGTCACAACAGTGTTTCTGACTGCTGGGAATGCTGGGAACAAGTCTGTACATTAATGATCTCCTTCCTGGGCCTTTTCAAGGAACTAAGATAGTATGTGCTGTTTCCCCTTTTGGGTATTTTAACACCATTTTCAAACTACTCGTGACTAAAGTTAACTTATAATTGTACACATTTGTGACATTATTGATCATAAAGGGTTATTATCTTTAAGTTAAAATAGTAGCTTATGGGCTGGGGAGATGGATCAAGCATTAAAGGCTAGACTCACAACCAAAAATATAAAATAGTAGCTTATAATGGTCAATGATGTTAGATCACTGTTTATAGGCAAAGTTTTTTGTTTGTTTGTTTGTTTTAAGAGTTATTATTATATACACAGTGCTCTGCCTACATGTACACCTGCAGGCCAGAAGAGGGCATCAGATCACATTATAGATGGTTGTGAGCCACCATGTGGTTGCTGGGAATTGAACTCAGGACCTCTGGAAGAGCAGGCGGTGCCCTTAACCACTGAGCCATCTCTCCAGCCCTCAAATTTTTATTTTTTAAGATAAATTAAAATTAACTTTTTTGGAGACAGGGCCTTCTTTTTTTTTTTTAAAGTACAGGCCTTGAACTCATTATATAGCTGAGGACAGTATAAATTCCTGATTCTCCTGTCTCCACTTCCTGAGTGCTACCAATACCAATACCAATATGCATATGGCATCATGCATAGCAAACTGACCTTTCTTACACAGGGTATGCAGCTTTTCCTCTCTAAATACTCTTACCTCTGAAGACTTTCTCCCCAGTAACAAGTATGTAGCTGTGATTTCATCATATTTCATTTTACTAAGAGATTCTTGAATTTCTTCTTGGGAATATCCCATTCCCACCATAATATCTAAAAGATAAAATGTGATTTATATATTTTACTTGAATTGGAAATCATGCTAGCATAGGAAAATGAACGTTCTTTGATTTAGAAGGTTACTTGTTTTCTAAGTTAAGAGCTGCCGGTGTCCCTGGGTTCTTGGAGCAGCTATAGAACACTGCAGGTAGTAAGCTCCTGACTGAGGCAGAACAGGTCATCCATCTCTAACTTCTGTGCTTCCCGTCCCTTCACTGTTGTTTGAGCCACACTCACAGGAGTAAAGCATGTACAGTCCACACATACAAACTTGTAGATACAGTAGTTACCTATCCTCTTCTGGTCTGAGATGTCTAGTTCTGGTTCGACAAATGGCTTCAGTTCGTCTTCCTCATGACCTGCGTTGATCCACCTGTCCTTCATGATTTGCTGAAAGGTGAACTGTGTGTTAGCAGCATAGAACAAAGCACCTCAACAATCACAGTATTCAGGGCCATCATTTAACACTTCAGTGAGTAACACTCTAAAGGAAACAAAAGAGTGTTTGTTTGTTTCACTTACTACTTAAACCCCCAGGCAAGTGTCAGTGTCACACAAACTGAGCCAAGTTCTATAAATAGTCTCCCTTCTTATTGGCGTGGTTACCTCCAGAGTGCCACGTTTAACTGGGTTCAGCACCAGGAAGCGTTTGAGAAGGTTCTCACAGTCCGTGGACATGTAGAACGGGATTCTGTACTTCCCTCGCAGTACTCTCTCTCTTAGTTCCTTTGGAGGTGCAGGGAAGAATGAATAGTTAATTTTAGATTAAAAAACAGTGACATTAAAAATAACCCATAAAAGCACCCAAACAATTAGAGCTTCAAAAACGTTAAACTACGCAATTTTATTTTATTTATTTTTTATTTTTGTTTTTTGAGACAGGGTCTCTCTGTGTAGCCTTGGCTGTCCTAGACTCACTTTGTAGACCAGGCTGGCCTCGAACTCACAGCAATCCGCCTGCCTCTGCCTCCCGAGTGCTGGGATTAAAGGCGTGTGCCACCACCACCCGGCTTACGCAATTTTATAAAACTGCTTAGTTTTTGAGGCTCTTAGTTACAACTGTTTCTTATACCTTCAGATTTTGACCATCAAAGGGAAGGGACCCACTGACAAGGGTATAGAGGATGACGCCGAGACTCCACACGTCGACTTCTGGCCCATCATACTTCTTGCCCTGGAAGAGCTCAGGGGCTGCATATGGAGGACTACCACAAAACGTGTCTAGTTTACTGCCAACAGTAAATTCATTGCTAAAACCAAAATCTGCTATTTTGATGTTCATATCTGCATCTAATAACAGATTTTCAGCCTAGAGGGAAAACATCAAGACAAAAATGAAACTCAACCAAAATACAATTGTGATAACAGTCTTAGGCATTTCATAAAGGCTTTATACAAGGACTTATCTCCTTATTTGTAAAATACTATTTTTAGAGAAAAAAGATAAATTAAAATTCTTAATTTGATATTAACAACTAAATACAGATTAATTCTAAGACAAATTTAAATACCAAATACTTCAAGGTCAAGAAACTTATAAAGCTTCTTCAATTACTAAGAGGCTTAAAAAAATTGTTTTAGGTAGTCACATTTGATAAAAACCACTAAATGGCTGTAATTGGGTATTACAGGGGAAGGAGAACGCCCAGCCTCACTGCAGAGACACAGCAGTCACTTGTGTTGATTGCAGCTGATAGCCTGCTGTCTGATGCACAAAGCTGGACAGGACAGGGCTGGCCCCAGGAGCTCATATGGTAGGGTGGGAAAGCAGGAAGGTAATAGGCTGTGGAGATCTGAGTACGATGATGGGTGGGCCACCACAAGCTACAGGCCAAGCACAAGAGGTTCACAGAAACTGAGAGGAGGTGAGACTGAGAAAGGTACAGCTTGTCCCAGCTGTGTCTGAGGGCAGACTAAAGGGCTAGAAGTGCACACAGGAAAGACAACATTTCTGTCAACAACTCAGAGACAATGGGTGGAGAAAGATGCCCCACAGTGAGCATGGCTGGGAGGGGGCAGGCACCAAACAAGCAGGGCTAAGTAAGAACTTCAGTTTTCTACCTTCAAGGGGACAGAAAACCACTCAAGAGTTGTTGAACAAGGAAGTGACAATTTTATGGGCATTTTCTTTCTGCTCTGTGAGGCCTAATTCCTTGCCAAAGGAGAGCAGTGATGCAGCCCTTGGAGGCCTCTAACAGGCACCACAGCTTACAAAACAGATTGCCTTCAAAAAGGTACAGGCATCC
Organism: Acomys percivali; assembly: GCA_907169655.1. Lineage (NCBI taxonomy): Eukaryota > Metazoa > Chordata > Mammalia > Rodentia > Muridae > Acomys > Acomys percivali. Next base: position 201,568,135 of record OU015742.1, on the reverse strand, counting down.
ACTGTGTTTCAGGGTACCTCTGTGTGGCTGTCCTCCAGAGATGAACCACTAGGCACCTTTACTAAGACTTCAAATGCTTTCTATAAACTTCACTTAAAACAACAAAAATCTCTTGGCTATATATCTTGGTGAAAGGTCAGGCTAGGTGGAGCATTCCATTAATCCCAGCACTGAGGGAGGGATAGGCAAGCAGATCTCTGAGTTCGAGGCCAGCCTGGTCTACAAAGTGAGTCCAGGACATCCAAGGCTACACAGAAAAATCCTGTCTCATAAGACTCTGCCTGGCCCCCCCCCCCCCCCGCCCCGCCCTTGGTCAAAAGGAGCCAACCATTACACAACATATCTTTCTTATTGAACAACACGATCTAACCTTCATCTGCAAAATGTCCACCAAAAGAACTATATATATAACTTAGTAAGGGTGTTTGGGCTCACCTTGAGGTCTCTGTGAACAATCCGTTTTTGGTGACAATACTGTACTGCGGATACAATCTGGATATGAGAAAAGTTGAGTTAATCACCACTGGTATAGACTCACAATTATAATATTCATTTATCCTTATCTCTTCTTCCTTTTTTTCTTTAATTCATTTAATTTTATTTTATGAGCACTGGTGTGAGGCTGTCAGATCACCTGGAACTGGAGTTATAGGCAGTTATGAGCTGCCATGTGGGTGCTGGGAATTGAACCTAGATCCTTTGGAAAAGCAAACAGTATTCTTAACCATTGAGCCATCTCTCCAGTCCATTTTTCTGTGCTTTTCAAGACAGGGCTTCTCTGTATAACCTTAGCTGTTCTGGACTCCCTATGTAGACCAGGCTGGCCTCTAACTCACCGAGACCTGCCTGCCTCTGCCTTCCTGAGTGCTGGGATTACAGGCGTGCACTACCGTGCTTGGCTTTTGAGGTTTTTCTTAAAGGTTACTTTTGGATTCTGCTTTTGAATTGTATCTTACAATCTCTTGCCACTTTCCATATCTCTTCCTCTAGCTCCAAACAACTCTAACCTGACACCACAGTGACTGCAAAATACTCAAAACTGATTGCTGGGGGTCTTGGCAGCTAAGAGTTGCTCTTCCTGAGGACCCAGGTTTGATTCCTAGCACCCACATGACAGATCACAGCTGTCTGTAACTCCAGTTCTAGGAGATCTGACACTCTCATACAGGCATACATGCCACCAATGCACATGAATAAAAATAAATAACTTTTTTTTTAAAAAGCCTTGTTGTTCGTTTTCTGGTATTAAGCTAGAAACAATTATTTTTTAGAAAGACCCAGCGCCTGAGTGTTTTCTACATTAAACAATTCTTTCTTTTCTTTTTGTTGTTGTTGTGGGTTAGGGGGTGTGCTTTTGAGACAGGTTTCTCTGTGTAATACCCCTGGCTATCCTGGACACTCTGTAGACTAGGCTGGCTTCGAACTCACAATAGATCCACCTGCCTCTGCCTCCTAAGCGCTGAAATTAAAAGCATGCACAACCATTGCAGAGCCAAAATAATTATTTCTAAGAAAGACTTGGAGCCTGGGTATTTTCTGTGTTGGGCTATGAGATACCTACCTTCAAACCTGATGACCTATGCTCAATCTCTGGGGCCCACATAGTGGAAGGAGAGAACTGACCTATGTTTGAATCCCTCAGAACACACAGAAAGCTGGGCATAGTGATGTCACCTATAACTGCAATACTGGGAAAGAGGGGACCAGCACAGCTTTGAAGCTTACTGCCCAGTCAGTCTAGCAAATCAGTGAGAACCAGAGTCAGTGAGAAACCATTTCCCAAAAATAAGACAGAGGGCAGTAAAAGAAGATTTAGGTGCTTGTCCTGACTGCTACACGCATGTCCTGGCAAATCTGTGCTAGTATGTATACACACTAAATAAATCTAATTTAAAAACCCTACAGAACCCATTAAGTGTGATCCACATTCACTGCTAACAGTGTTTCAGGTATAAAAAGTACTTAAATATTTTTAATAGCCAATCAATATTCTGAGAAACTGTATGTGCATGTTTGTGTGGTGCCCAGAGGTAAACACAAGATGTTTTTCATCAATTGCTTTCCACCTTTATTTACTGACGACTGTGTGTGTCTATATGGAGGTCAGAGGTTTAACACTGAGTGTCTTCCTTTACTGCTTCCTATCTCCTTTCCCAGCATGGCAGTTACAGATGCAGCTTTCTGTGGGTTCTGGGAGATTCAAACCTAGTTCCTTGAGCTTGCACAGCAGGCACTTTACTGACTGATCCATCTTCTCAGCCCTGGACGCCACTCTTAATTGCACTACCAGGATTAACAATGCAACTTACTGAATTAACAAAGACAAGACATTAAAAAAAAAAGTAAAGACATGTTAATTCATACTTGTCTAAATTTAGCTCTTGCTTCTTTTTCCTTCATTCTTCCATGTGCAACCAAATAGTCAAATACTTCACCTACAATAGAGAGAAATATAATTAAGCAGAAATCCTACATCTGGGCATTAATTTTCCCACAAATTGATATTGATTCAGTTTTAGCAAAGTTCTAGTCTTTTTTTATTTAAAATTTTTAGATTTATTTATTTTATTTTATGTGTGTAAGTGTTTGGCCTGGATGTAGCCTGGTGCTTGCAGAGGTAAAAAGAAGCATTTTATTCCCCCAGAACTTGAGTTACAAATGGATGGCTGTGAGTCACCATGTGGGTGCAAGTAAGAACTGAACCCTGGACCCCTGCAAAAGCAGTAAGTGCTCTTAATCACTGAGCCAACTCTCTAGCTCCTATTTTTAAATTTCAAATAACTTCAACTCTAAGTTTGAAGTTACCAGTTGTAAAACACGATCACTAAGCTATGACTGAAGCTTAACTAAGCTCACAAGGATAATCCTCAGGCTAAAGAGATAACCACAAGACTCTTAACACATTTAAATTATGCAGCTTTCTGTCTCTCCAATAGGCCTCAACAGAAACTGAGCAATCAAGATGGAAAGGTAAGCCAGGCATAGTGGTACATGCCTTTAACCCCAGCACACACGAAGCAGAGACAGGCAGATCTCTGAGTTCAAGACCAACCCAGTCTAAAGAGAGACCCTACCTCTCTCTCTAAATCAACACACACACACACACACACACACACACACACACACACACACACACA
>OU015742.1:201502419-201564988 GCA_907169655.1 Acomys percivali | reverse complement strand
CACACACACACACACACACACACACACACACACACACACACACACACCCTGCCTCCCACCAAATGTATCTTCTTGTGTTACTGTAAGTGAATAAAGTGTTACTTTATTCAACAAGTGTTTGACCCACTAACTAAGGCAAGGCTCATGCCCTGGGAAGTGCAGCAGCAAGTTCAGCAGAGCCCTTCCTAACGGGATCTCCTGCTAACAGGAGAAACAAGGAACACAAGTACTCGGAGTCTCAGAGGGCCATGAATGCTGTGAAGAAACAGGAATAACAAGAGTTTGTAGGATACATGCTTGTACTCTGTTAACTGTCTAATGGAGTGGACATTAAAGCTGTCAGAGTGAAATTTTACACACACACACACACACACCCTGGGGGGAGGGAGTAGTAAGGCAGCCACAGGTATTGCAGAAGTGTGAGCAATGGACAGAGTGGAGGGCAGGGCCACAAAAGTTCATCAGGTTTTGGAAAGGGCTCTGGCTAGACTCTGAGGTGAGAAACTATCAAGAAATAACTGACTCCATGAAAGGATTATTGAATTCTAGAGTGCAAAGAGTGAGGAAGAGAGAAAGGATAGGCAGCCCACTGCAGTTATCAAGTCAAGCTTGAGCATGACTGGCGATGAGGAGATGCGGCAGTGGCTCAGGGCAGGGTGAAGGTGAGGCCAGCACAGCTCGGTATGGTGGTGTGCGCAGCAGCAATCCCACACCTAGGATGGTGTAAGAGGAGGACCTGCGTGTAATCTTTAGCTACTGCAGTAGTTTAAATGAGAGCTCCCGTACATTCTGATATTTGGATACTTACTTCACAGTTGTTTGGGGAGTCTTCACAGGTATGGCCTTGCTGAAGAAAGTGTTTACTACTGTGGGCTTTGAGAGCTTAAAATCTCACCCCACTTCCAGTTTGTTCTCTCTGCTTTGTGCTAGTGGCTGAAGATGGGAACGCTCAACTTCCTGTTCCTGCTGTCATGATTTGCTGCTCTGCCTCCCCACCATGAGGAATGCTTATCCCTCTCAAACTACAAGCCCAAGTAAACTCTTCCTTCTATAAAGGTCATGGTGGGTTTATTTTGTTTTGGTTTTGGGGTTTTTCAAGATAGGGTTTCTCTGTGTAGCCTTGGCTGTCCTGGACTCACTGTGTAGACCAGGCTGGCCTCGAGCTCTGAGTTCTGCCTGCCTCTTGGTTTTAACAGAGTAACAGAAAAGTAACACACAAACATACAGCTACATAGCCATAGTTCCTGGCTAGCCTGGGATACCTGAGACCCTGTCAAACCAGCCCCCTAATCAACACCCCAAAACAACCAGCCAACCAACTAACAAACAAACAAACAAATCCTAGTCAGTGGTTAAAAGTGCTTGTTACTCAACCAAGAAGACTTGAAGTTGGATCACTGCATCCTCGGAACAAGGCAGATGTGTTCTTGTGGGGCCTATAACCCCAGTGCCATATAGGGAGAGTCAGGAGGCGCTCTGGAGCTTACTGCCTCACAGCCTACCTGAAAAACTCTAGTTCTAAGCTAAGAAGAGATCCTACCTTAAAGGACTAAGGGACCGAGTGACAAAGGAGGAAACCTAACCACACCCCATTTTCTGTGACATGCATACACAAGCACAAGCTCCATACACACACATGCACACATACCACATACACATACAAGCTGGAAAATATTTCCTATTAAGAATGTATTAGCACTCAGATTAAGTAGCTGCACTGAAAGCCTCTAAAGGTATTTCCTATGTGAGAAACGCTGGTGGCACTCCAGGACAGAGATTGCATGGCTGGGATGGAAGGCTGAACAGGGAACAGAATGCCTTTAACCTAACTGTAAATTTCGAGCCTTGAACTCAGCTCGCTATGGCATCCCTGGCAGGCATGACCTTTCTGAGCTTTAACTTTACCTATAACAAGTAGATGCCATGAATGACTTATAAAAATTTCTTGGCAATTCTAAGATATCAGCAAACAACAAGGTACTGCCAGGAATGATCTGCATGCCTTTATTTCCAGCACTCAGAAGGCCAAACCAGGCACATCTCCATGAGGTTCAAGCCAGCTTGTCTGCAGAGCAAGTTCTGAGGCAGCAACAACTACACAGGGAAGCCTGTCTCAGATACAAAGAAAGGGAGGGAAACAGGAGGGAGAGAGGGAAGAGAAAAGCTACCAAGTTTGGCAGTGGTTGAGCCAGTTGACTGACAGTGTGTTGCTGAGCTGATTTAAACAAGACATGGCATATTGAAGACCGTAGGACACCTTAAGTTAAACTGCTGAGGGCTGCATCTGCATATCTACTGTGATGTTCAGCCCATCAGATGCCATATGCCAGGCTCCACAGCCGCTGAATTCACCCCACAATTTGTCTTTCCAAAGCCCGTCTTCATTTTAGCAAACCAGGATGCTTCTCCTATGTTTTATTCTTGCTTCCACTTAAGCATAATAATCTGTAGCCGGGACACTTTAAAAAGAAACAGAAACCAGCGACAGACTAACAAAACAGAGGCTCTAGCTCTGTCGGTGGCCTGGAATGTACTATGTAGAAGAGGATGGCCTTGAACTCAGAGATCCTTTTGGTTCGGCCAGAAGTGATGGGGTTAAAACAAATTGTGCCTGTTCATATACAACCAATGGACAGGTCATTCTCCACGGTTATGGGGGAGTGGGGATTGGCTCTGACATGAACTCCGGTGCCCCAGATTTGATCATTTCCCCTTGGTGGGGAGGCCTGGTGGGACACAGAGAAGGGGAAACAGACTCTCTGGATGAGAGCTGATAGGCTGTGGTCATATGGTGGGGGAGAAGGTCCCCTTCTGTCTAGGAGAGGGGAATAGGGCAGAAGAGGGAGGGAAGGTGGGAACAGGAAGATATAAGCAAGGGGATAACAATAAATTATAATAAATTAAAATTTAAAAAATTTTGCCAGGCTGGAGAGATGGCTCAGAGGTTAAGCACATGGACTGCACTTCAGGAGGTCCTGAGTTCAATTCCCATCAACCACATGGTGGTTCACAACCATCTGTAATGTGATCTGATGCCCTATTCTGGCCTGCAGGTATACATGCAGGCAGAGCACTGTATACATAATAATAAATAAAAAAATCTTTAAAAAAAGAACAGACAACCACAAGTCACTATACTCCAACACACAATTTAAAAATTTGCCACCATGCCTTTTAAAAAGAGACTAGTTTAATAAAAAACAAAATAAACAAACAAACAACAACAACAAAAAACCCTGTGTGTAGTATATGTGTAAGCACATGTATGTGCAGGCAGGAGCCTATAAGGGAGGCAGGCAGAGAATGACATCAGGTGCACTTCTGTATCATTCTGTTTTATTCTCTATCACTGAATCTGAAGCTAGGCAGGTACCCAGAGAGTCCCCTCAACCCTCCTGTCTTTGCTCTCAAGAGTGTTGGAGAGGAGAGGAGAGGAGAGGAGAGGAGAGGAGAGGAGAGGAGAGAGAGAGAGAGAGAGAGAGAGAGAGAGAGAGAGAGAGAGAGAGAGAGAGAGTGTGTGTGTGTGTGTGTGTGTGTGTGTGTGTCTGCTGCTGTTGCAGGGAACTTGGGTTCAGTTCCCAGCACTGACAATAAGGAGGCTCACAACTGCCTCTAACTAGAGTTTCAGGGGGTCAGATGCTCTCTGTGGGTACCAGCATCCATGTGGTATACAGAAATTCATGCAGTCTCACCCCCATATACATAAACAAAAATTTTAAATATTAAATTAAATAAAAATAAACACAAACTACATAGTCAATAATGGATTCAGAGTATGGAAGAGTGGTGTTGGGGGAAGACCCATGATAACTCATCCATCCCACGATAAGCTTGTAATTTTTTTTGTTTTGTTTTTCGAGACAGGGTTTCTCTGTGTAGCCTTGGCTGTCCTGGACCCGCTTTGTAGACCAGGCTGGCCTCGAACTCACAGCGATCCACCTGCCTCTGCCTCCCGAGTGCTGGGATTATAGGCGTGAGCCACCACGCCCGGCTGTAAATATTTCTTTCTTTTTTTTTAATTTGTTTATTATGTATACAATGCACATTTTATCACATTATAAATGGTTGCAAGCCACCATGTGGTTGCTGGGAATTGAACTCAGGACCTCCTGAAGAGCAGTCAGCGCTCTCACCACTGAGCCATCTCTCCAGCCCCCTGTAAATGTTTCTTTTGCAATTTATTTTCATTTCATGTGCATTTGTGTTTTGCCTGCATGTATGTCTATGTGAGGATGTCAAATTCTCTGGAATTGGAGTTACAGACAATTCTGAGCTGTCATGTGGGTGTTAGGAATTGAACCTGGGTCCTCTGGAAGAGCAGTCATCATCTCTTCAACAACCCCCTTTTAAAAATATTTAAAATTGTTTTATGTATATAGATATTTTGTCTGCATGTATGTTTGTGCATCATGTGTAAGCATGGTGCCCTGAGGGGCTAAAAAAGAGTGTTGGATCCCTGCAACTGGAGTTCAGTGGCTGTGAAACCCCATGTGGGTGCTGGAACTAAACATCTGCTCTTAACCACTGAGCCACCTCTCCAGTCCCAATAAGCTTATAATCTTGATTTAATGGTTAACTCACAACAATGAAGCTATGATTTAACTTTATACTTTCAGGTTTTATAACTTGTATGAATGAATTAGTCATAGAATTATAATCCTGTGGCATGCAACAGGATGTGAGTCTAGGGATTTGTAAATTAATAAATGTGCTAGTTAGTTTTTGTCAACTTGAAAGAAGCAAAAGTCACCTGGGAGGAGAAAACTTCAATTAAGGAAATGCCTCCATCAGAATAGCTTATAGGCATGTGCCAGTGTGGCATTCTCTTTCTTAAATGTGGGGGAACCAACCCACTGTAGGATGTGCCAATCCTGGGCAGGTGGTCTTGGAAAGCATAAGAAAGGCAGCTGAACTGGAACCCAGAGGCAAGCCAGTAAGCAGCATTCCTCTATGGTTCTGCCTACATCCCTACTTGAATTTCTCAGTGATGGGCTGTGATTAGGATGTGGAAGCCAAATAAGCCTTTTCCTCCCCAACTGCTTTTGGTCATGATGTTTATTATAACTAATACAAAAATGGACTCTAATTCTGACTTGTTGGGTATCTGCTATGTGCCAAGCATGGTGCTAAAGCCTGAGTAAGAGCAGCCAACCAGGAAGCACCTGTTCTATGCAGACAGTGGAACTCAGGTAGCTTCAAACAACCTCAACCCTTAAGAAGACTCTTTAGAACCACAGAAGCTATACTTGCAGTTATATGAGCTAAAACCATCATTTTTGGCTTTGGGAAAGATAAAGACAGCAATAGCATTAAAATCTGATAGAGTTGGAGATGTAGTTCTGTGATAAACCATATAATTTTAAACCCTGATTTCAATCCTCAGAGCAAAAACAAGATGACAACAAACAAAACTAAGAAATGGATGAAAAATCTAATATGCATTAAAAACCTCAAATGTACCGGGTGATGGTGGCATGTCTTTAAAGATTTATTTATTTATTTATTTAATATATCTAAGTGCCTTATCTGCATGTACATCTGCATGCCAGAAGAGGGCACTAGATCACATTATAGAATGTTTGAGTCACTGTGTGGTTGCTGGTAATGGAACTCAGGACCTCTGAAAGAGCAGGTGGCGCTCTCCAGCACTTAGGAGGCAGAGGCAGCCAGATCTCTGTGAGTTTGAGGCCAGCCTGGTCTACAAAGTGAGTCCAGGACAGCAAGAGCTGTTACACAGAGAAACTCTGGAAAAACCAAAAAAGAAAAAAAAAAGGGGGGGGGGTTCCAGTACATGCCACAGTGTAGATGACTCTGACATATTAAGTAAATTATTCTAAGTCAGGGACAAATAGATGAATATTATACAATCTCATTATAATTATTTGAATGTACTTAATGTCATTGTGTTAACTAGTTTATGACAACTTGACAAAGCTAGGGACATCTGAGAGAAGGGAACCTTAATTGAGAAAATAGCTCCATAAGACTGGACTGTAGCAGAGCATGTGGAGCACTTTAATTGGTGATTAGTGAAGTGGAGCCCAGCCCATTGGGGGTGGTACCATCCCTGGGCTGGTGGTCCTGGGTTCTATAAAAAAAAGCAGACTGAGTGAGCCAGGAGGAGCAAACCAGTACAACACTCCTCCATGGTATCTGTATCAGCTCCTGACTCCAGGTTCCTGTCCTATTTGAGTTCTTGTCCTGCCTTCCATAAATGCTGGAGTACAATGTGAACTGTAAGACAAACACACCCTCCCCCTCCCCCCAACTTACTTTTGTTTGTTTGTTTGTTTGTTTGTTTCTCTGTGTAACAGCCTTGGCTGTCCTGGACTCACTTTGTAGACCAGGCGGCCTTGAACTCACAGAGATCCATCTGCCTCTGCCTCCCAAGTGCTGGGACTAAAGGCACACACCACCACACCTAGCTCTAAAATCTTTTTTTGTTTTTCCTTCCTTCCTTCCTTTCTTTCTTTGAGACAGGGTTTCTCTGTGTAGCCTTGGCTGTCCTGAACTAACTTGTAAACCAAGCTGACCTTGAACTCACAGAGACCCTCCTGCCTCACCTTCGGAGTGCTGGGTGTAAAGGCATGCACCACCACCACCAGGCCCCAACTTACTTTTGATCATGGTGTTTATTACAACAATAGAAACCCTGACTAAAAGCAGGTGGTACATGCCTTTAATCCCAGCACTTAGAAGACAGAGGCAGGCTAGTTTGAGGCTAGCCTGGTCTACAGAGTAAGTTCTAGGACAGCTAGGGCTACACAGAGAAACCCTGTCTCCAAAAACAACACAAAACGAACAACAACAACAAAAACAAAGAAACTCTGACTAAAACACTCATTCAACTATACACTTGAAAGTGGTGCAAATGCTGGGGTAGATGTGGTTGTGTTGGTGGAGTGTTTACTTAACATTCAGAAAGCCCTGGGTTCCAGCTCCAGAATCACGTCAGAACAAAAGAAAACAAAACAAAACTGGGTGCTGGTGGCACACATCTATAATCCCAGATTTGGGAGGTGAAAGGAAGGTGATCAGAGCTCAAGGTCATCAGGAGAGACAGAGAGATTCAAACCCACATTTTATGTGACACATCTCCCCACAATGGAAACACTGCGTTGCTGCACATTATCAAGTAGCAATGCTAATAGTGAAGGAAGTCAGAGAGAGGTTCAGAGAGTCAAGCGCAGGAGACGCAAGCCCAATCATTTGAGTCTAAGGCCACAGGGAAGCAAAGAACCAAGTCTGACTGCTTGTCCTCTCACCTCTCCATGTGTGCCGCTGCAAATGTCATACATATACATAACAAATAGATGTAATAAAAATAGTAATGTTAATAATCAAATACTACAACCCACAGAACTGAGGAGGCAAGGCCAGGATTTTTGGGTCTGATCCCAGTTTACTACGTCTGAGTGTTAAATAAAACTTTAATGACTATCCACACAGGCACTGTGGTTCTGCAGTGTTTATAAAGAGAAAAAAAGGAAAATAGATAGATATTCTCTCTCTTCTCTCTCTTTCCCCCTCCCTCCTCCCTCTCTCTCTGCAATATAAATGTGCTTACCTCCACTTGCATACTCCATGATTAGGTAGAGCGTTTTTTCCGTTTCAACAACCTCGAACAACTTCACTGGGGGAAGGAAGGAGATAGACGAGGAAAGAACAAATGTCTGTATGTATAGAACATGAACCTATAAGCTACAAAATCCCCAAATTTTTCCTGTTAAAAGTTTTTGGAGGGCTGGAGAGATGGCTCAGAGGTTGAGAGCACTGACTGCTCTTCCAGAGGTCCTGAGTTCAATTCCCAGCAGCCACATGGTGGCTCAGAACCATCAATAGTGAGATCTGGTGCCCTCTTCTGGCAGGCAGGCACAAATGCAGGCAGAACATTGTATACATAATAAGTAAGTTTTTTATTCATTATAGAGCCTTTTAAATAACCTAAGTACATTTTTAGAAAATATTGGCTCCTTTATTCTTTGCTTTGTTTTGTTTTTCTAGTCAGGTTTTCTATGTATATCCCTGCCTATCCTGGAACTCACTCTGTAGACCAGGTTCTCCTTGAACTCATAGAGATCTGTCTTCTTCTGCCTCCAAATGCTGGGATTAAAGACACACAACTTCAGGGTGCCGGGCAGTGGTGGCACACGCCTTTATTCCCAGCACTCAGGAGGCAGAGGCAGGCGGATCACTGTGAGTTCGAGAACAGCCTGGTCTACAAAGTGAGTCCAGGACACAGAGAAACCTTGTCTCGAAAAACCGAAAAAAAAAAGACCCACAACCTCCCAGTGGCATTATTCTAACAAATAATAAAATTCTAGGGGTTGGAGAGATGGCTCAGAGGTCGAGAACACTGTCTGTTCTTCTAAAGGTCCTGAGTTCAATTTCCAGCAACCACATGGTGGCTCACAACCACCTACAATGTGATCTGATGCCCTCTTTTGGCTTCCAGGTGTACATGCAGGCAGAACAATGTATACATAATAAATACATCTTTAAAATAAAATAAGACGGGCGTGGTGGCGCATGCCTGTAATCCCAGCACTCGGGAGGCAGAGGCAGGTGGATCGCTGTGAGTTCAAGGCCAGCCTGGTCTACAGAGTGAGTCCAGGACAGTCAAGGCTACACAGAGAAACCTTGTCTCGAAAAAACCAAAAAAATAAAATAAAAATAAAAATAAAATAAAATTCTAATAAAATATTTTATTTCAAGAGTAAATAAGATGGGTTATGTCATATTTAGGACAATGTATGAATTCTTCAGACTATAACCACAGAAGATAAAAGGCTTTCACACAGAATTATTTGAATATGTATTTAAATAATGTATACTCTATTTTATTAAATTAGTCACTGTCATTTAAAAAAACCATTGTTGTTTTCTATACTACTATGCAAAAATGCTACCTTCGTTCTAAAATGATATTAATGAAAAATTGTATATACTAGAATCAATAAATACGTTTGAAGGAAAAGAAAAAAAATCACAAAAAGTAAAGTGATGGAAAGAATTCCTTTCTTGGTTTTTCATTTCAACCTTTGAGGTTAACCATTAATATCTGGAGTTTAGATTCCAATTTTTCACCAAAAATTTACTTTATAACTACTGCTCAGAATTTCATCACTAAATATTTGATCACTACCGTCCCTGGGATCAAGACTCAAGGCATTGTGCGTACCAGGCTAGTGTAAAGTGAGTTTGACTGATCTACTTAATAATTGTAACAGATTTAAAGTTTGGGTTTGGTTTGTTTGAGATTTTTTTTTTTTTTTTTTTTGAGACAAGGTTTCTCTGTATAGTTCTGGCTGTCCTGGAACTCATTATGTGTAACAGGATGGCCTCTGAAAATCATTCTTTAAAAGAAGTTCTGGGGGTTGGGAATTTAGCTTGATAATAGAACATTTCTAGCAAGCCTAAAATCCTGGACTTAGACCTCAATTCCAGAAGAAAGGGGGAAAAGTTATTTTAGCTGGGTTGTGGCACAGTCTTACCTTCTAGAGAGTCTCAAGCAGGAAAACCCTAAATCCACAGCTTGTTTAAACTGCAGAATGAGTTCAGGCCAACCTTACAACTTATATCTAAAATAAATAGGAAAAAGTTTGGGGACAGCACTTGACTAGCATTCTTGAGACCCTAGATTGAATTCTTAGTACTACAACAGGGGGAAAAGTATTTAATTGCCACATTTCCCTGTCTAATTATTTCTAGATTTACTCTCAGAATATTAACAATGGAACCTAGTTGTCTAAGAGTTGTGGTAAGTCTCCCAAGTTATAAAAGTCTCAGGTGGAAGCTCACCTTCAAACCATAGTGACAGCTGTGAGTTTGAGGCCAGCCTGGTCTACAAACAGAGTTCCAGGACAGCCAGGGCTACACAGAGAAACCCTGTTTCAAAAACAGGCCACAATGACAAATGAAAGGGCCTGCTTGTACTTTCCAGAAGATCAGCAGATAAGAGGACAGGGATAAGCTGCTGGAAGGACAGCACACCTGTACAGACACCATCAACCATTACAGACAGGAACAGGAAGAGAGGAAGTGAGCAGCAGTCATATGGCCAGACTGCAGGGCGCATTCTCAACACCCAGATTAAAATAATCTTTATTAGCCAAATGCTATGATGCACACCTCTAATCCTAGCACTCCAGAGAGGCAGGCAGATCTCTGTGAGTTCGAGGCCAGCCTGGTCTACAAAGTGAATCCAGGACAACCAGGGCTACACAGAGAAACCCTGTCTTGGGAAAAAAAAAAATGAAAATCTTTGTTTTTTTTATGGTTTCTATGTTGCTACAAAATTCTGAAATATAGATTTTTTTAATCCCTTAAAAGGCTAGTTCTCCAGAAAAAAATTTTTTAAGATTTATTTATTTATTATGTATACAATTTCTGCCTACATGTATACCTGCCTGCCAGAAGAGGGCACCAGATCTCATTATAGATGGTTATGAGTCACTATGTGATGCTAGGATTGAACTCAGGATCTTTGGAAGAGTAGCCAGTGCTCTTAGCTTCTGAGCCATCTCTCCAGGCCCCAGAATCAAATTAATTGGTGTCAATCTGTGTGTGTGTCATCTTGGCTCTATAGTTAAATGAGGGAAGAACAAGGTTCTTTCCTTTAAATGCTTGTCACAGTTGTGCACAGAGGACATACAGATAGCTTCTTTACAACTTATATTACAGAACCGGGCGTGGTGGTGCATGTCTTTAATCCCAGCACTTGGGAGGCAGAGGCAGGTAGATCTCTTTTGAGTTCGAGGCCAGCCTGGTCTACAAAGTGAGTCCAGGACAGCCAAGGCTAACATAGAGAGACCCTGCCTTGAAAAACCAAAACCAAAACCAAAAAAACAAATTACATTATTTAGCATGTATCCCGTCTTTTATGTACTATTCTTTGAAAATATTACCAAAGTAATGAAATGCAGTTACATTTCCAAATAAACTATTTTTTAAAAAGTCAGCCTGATTATACATACTTCTATGGTACTAAAGCTTATTTCAAATGCTTAATATCTGTAATTTCAAACTAGTACAAACAATAACTTGTATGTATATATGTATGTATTTTTAAATTAAAAAAAACATGGAAATGGGGAAAAGGCATAGACCTTCCCATCGCTCCAGAAATACATGTTTAGCTTTATGACATAGTTTAAAGACTACATATTTAAACCCCAAGTATTTAAGAAAACAGAAAGTACCTATGTTTGGATGATTTAAAATCTTCATTATTCTTACTTCTCTGAAGAGCTAAAAAACAAAGCAAAAGACAAACCCCTATATTATTAAATGTTATACTTACTCTGTAAATTTTCTTTTAGATAACTGCTTCATTACTTATATTTATTACCCTATTCCTAAGATTAAAATAACACAGAAATCCAGAGTAACCCTGAAGTACACATACTATTACCAAACAGTATTCCCAAATACTTCCATTAACAGAGACAGCAGCAGCCCTGAGAGCAACAAGTACCACACACTCTGAATATATTTGCCATCTTAAAAACAGGTTTTTAGGTTAGAATAGTTTGTGACTACTCTGTGGTGATGGCACATGCCTTTAATTCCAGCACTCAGGAGGCAGAGGCAGGAGGATCTCTGTGAGTTCAATGCCAGTCTGGTCTACAAAGCGAGTCCAGGACAACCAAGGCTACACACAGAGACCCTATCTCAGAAAGAAAGAAAGAAAGAAAGAAAGAAAGAAAGAAAGAAAGAAAGAAAGAAAGAAAGAAAGAAAGAAAGAGGGAGAGGGAGAGAAAAGAGAAAAAGAAAAGAATAGTTTGTGGTTAAACTTGGTCCAATTCATTACCCACATACCTGAGTCCAATAAAACCCTGTGCAGTCCCAGTGACCTGTATTCCAGTTACATGAGATTTGTTATGATTCTTCAGTAAGATTCTGAAGGGTACCAATGTGGAAGGCCTCACTGGAGAAGTTCTGCAGTGGGAGCCATCTGCAACATAGGCCCCCTGAGCCACACCCCACACAGCTACATGGGCCAGTGCAACACCAGCAAAGTCAAAGTGCACAGAAACTGGAGAAAATGTTAGGCTATCAGGGTCTACTGTCTGAGAACAGCATGAAGCTGGGCCTGCCTTTCAGGATGAGAGGTAGTGCAGAGAAAGAAACCCTCTCCCCAGAGTACAGCCCCTGCCAACACCACACCACACAGCTCCAGTGTGTGGTAGAGACACATGCTGGGGACTTGAAGACGGAAAGAAGTGTGTCACTGTGGACTGAATTAACAACAGGACCCAAAAGCTACGAAGTGATAGAGCTCATTTTGGCCAACCTCTTCCCAAATTGTGCTATCTTTCTACGGGGAATATACTGATCAAGTCTTGGTACAGCTTGCATCTGCTGAAAGGAGGCTGCTGAGAAGGTCTGGACTTCCACTTTGCCTGCTCTGTTCACTGTGTCTAACCTAAGTTTAAATGAACAGCTGCAGGTAGATAGCTATGGGCGGGTTTTGATACATAATCTGAGCTCAGATCTTAGGAAGTATAAAGACTGGTAAAGTCTCCTATAATAAATACGGAATACGTTTAATAATGGGTAAGTCCAAGTGAGCACAAGTACCCGTGGAGGCCAAAAGTGTCAGAACCCCTGGAGTTACAGGTGGTTCTAAGTCATCCAATGCAGGTGCTGGGAACCGAACCAAGGTCCTCAGTAAGAACAGAAAACTTTTTGAGACACAGTTTCTCTGTGTAACATCTCTGGGTGTCCTTGAACTCACTCTGTAGCCCAGGCTGGTCTCCAACTCACAGAGATGCAAGCGCTGGGATTAAAGGTGTATGCCACCACCACTCAGCTAACTCAAGTATCTTGTTAGACTGATTTTTTTTTTAAGGCTGTGTGTGTATGTGTGTGCATGAGAGAGAGACAGAAACAGAGAAATAGAATGTTGCATTGGAGGGAGACTGTTTTGCTTGCATGTGTTTATGTGCACCACATATATTCCTGGTGCCCTAGGAAGTCAGAAGAGGACATTTGATTCCCTGGAACAAGATGAGGTTTCTGCTCATTGTGAGCTGCCATGAGGGTGCACGGAACCCAGGTCTCTAAAAGCCACAGGTGCTCTAACCATTGATCCAGTCCCAACATTGACTAATCTTGCCTTTGTCTCCCTGGCCATATGCCACCATGCCTAGCAGAACAGAAATGCTTTTATTTCCAACATAAATACTTCCTGCCACCCTGGAATGTTCATTATATTTAAAAATTGCCATGTGATGTGAGAGCTGTGGAATCTGGTTTATCTCCTGAACTTCAAACCCAAGCATAGTTATGTCAAGGGTCTTCCAGTACTCTTTGTCTGGGGATGGCCCCCAACTATGACAGGGAGGAGATAAGAGCAAAACAGCCCAAAGTAAAGAGTCTTTAAGAAGAGCACTAGAAAAGCCGGGCGTGGTGGCGCACGCCTTTGATCCCAGCACTCGGGAGGCAGAGGCAGGCGGATTGCTGTGAGTTCGAGGCCAGCCTGGACTACAAAGTGAGTCCAGGACAGTCAAGGCTACACAGAGAAACCCTGTCTCGAAAAACCAAAATAAAAATAAATAAAATAAATAAAAAGAAGAGCACTAGAGAGCAAAGCATCTCCGACACAGGTTACTATTGTTTATCCCATGGCATAAAAGTGCTGGGATTAAATGTGTATGCTACCACACCTGAGCCAACTATTTTTTTAAAGGATTTTAAAAAATTATTTATTCTATGAGTATGAATACTTTGCACATAAGTGCACTATGTGCATGCTGTGCTGTGGAGGCCAGCAGAGGGTGCTGGATGCCGGGAAGTATAGTTAGAGGTCACTGTGAGCCACCACATGGGTGCTGGGAATCAAATCTGAAAGAGAAGCCAGTACTCGTAACTACTGAGCCATCTTCCCTACAACCTCCTTTTTTATCTCTCCCCTTTCCCTTAAGACAAGGTCCTACAATGTAGCTGGCTTGCCTGAAACTTACTAAATAGATCAGGGTAACCTCGAACTCACAGAAATCTACCTGCCTCTGCTTCCCAAATCCTCGGGTTAAAATCCATGCATCTCCATACCCTTTTTAGGACTGGGTTTTGTTCTTTTTACTGTCCTCAACTGTGATGAATTTGGAGTAATCATCTAAGTGTTAGCTAGATCAGACCTTTACAGTCTTCTGTTGGGGTGGAGGTAAGAAGGAACAATGTAATGTGATGAGATTTGGCATCTAAGACTTCCTTTTTTTTTTTTTTTTTATGGTTTTTTGTTGTTGTTGTTTTTCGAGACAGGGTTTCTCTGTGTACCCTTGGCTGTCCTGGACTCACTTTGTAGACCAGGCTGTCCTCGAACTCACAGCGATCCACCGGCCTCCCGAGTGCTGGGATCAAAGGCGTGCGCCACCACCGCCCGGCCTTCCTTTTTTTTTTTTTTTTTTTTTTTTTTCCTTGGAATCTTGGAGCCATCAGCACCAATGTGCTGGGTCAACAACCTAGGGCCTTGTACATACAAGGCAAGTGTTCTATCACTGAGGCACATGACCAACCCACTATCTCACTTTTATTTTGAGACAGTGTCTAACTAAATTGTCCAGTCAAAGCCGGAATACATTCTGTAGACAAGTCCCCTCTACTGGCCTCTGAGGGTTAGAATAATATACTCTATAGACTAGTTCGCTCCACTGGTCTCTAAGAGTTGGAATTATAGACAGAGGCCACCAAGCTGACCATATTCTTTTCAATGCTGGTGGATTTTTGATGCCACTTTCTGTAGCAGTGGTGGCCTTTATGGCATCTTGAGGATTTTCAGGTGTGGCATTTCAAGAAACTGTCCAGGACAGCCAGGGTTACACAGAGAAACCCTGTCTTAGGGGAAAATGAGAAAAAAGAAAAAAGAAACAAAACTATTTTTCAAGCAGAGAGAACCACTTAGTGTTCTTCATGTGGCTTGTTGTGCTCCTGCCAATTGGCTAGTTAGGGCTGGAAGGTGGCTCAGTGGTTATCAGCACTTGCTACTATTGTAGAGGACCAGGTTTCAATTCCAAGCACCCATATAGCAATTCACAACTGTTTGTAACTCCAGTCCCATAGGATCCAACACCTTCTGACCTAGGGAGCATCAGACATGTATATGGTACCAAGAAAGGCAGGCAGGCAAAACTGTCAAATACACAAAATAATAATGTTAGAAACAAACAGTAGCGTTCAACATTTGCTGTGCAGTGGATGCACATCAGAGTTGTTTGTGAATTCTTTTTTTGAAAGACAAGGCTTCTTCCCTAGTGGTCCTAAGTAAAAGGGCTGGGACAATAGACAGCCATGGGGATGAGAAAGGTCTGGGAAGACACTCTTCTACAAGACAGCCTGTTTAGAATTTTTTAGTTAGATTAATTCCTTTTATTATATGTGTATTGTGCCATCTCTCTAGCCACAGGGCAGCCTGTTTTAGACACACTTCTTAGTTATGCGTGCTTAAAATACTGCACAAGACTTGGTTTTCTCCTTTTAGACTTTAGTCTAAAGTAGTAGATGGAAGGAAAAGAAGAAAAGAAAGTCTCTATGCTTTTGAAAACTAAAATTTATTGATAGATTTCTTTTTTTCTTTGTGGTTTTACAAGACAGGGTTCCTCTCTGTAGTCCAGGCTGTCCTGGCACTACCTCTGTAGACCAGGCTGGCCTGAACGCAAAGGTCTGCCTGCCTCTGCCTCCCAAGTGCTGGGATTAAAGGCATGCGCCAGCATCACCCAGCTGACAGACTTCATTGAACAGAAAGTGATTTATCTTTTTTTTTTAAGATTTATTTATTATTTACACAGTATTCTGCCCACACATGTGCCTCCCCACCACAAGAAGGCACCAGATTTCATTACAGGTGGTTGTGAGCCACCATGTGGTTGCTGGGAATTGAACTTGGGACCTTCGGAAGAGCAGACGGTGCTCTTAACCTCTAAGCCATCTCTCCAGCCCCGAAAGTGATATATCTTGTTATTCAGAATAGGTTGTAAATTGAGACTATTACAAGGTAGTTTAAATTTTAATTTGGAATGGGCATGTGTCACAGGCAAATGTGAAGGCAGAATGCAATTTGTGGAGTTGGTTCTTTTCTTCCACCATGTAGGCTGACCTGAGTTTGATACCCAACACCTGCATGGTGGGGAGCATCAACACTTTCAAGTCTTCCCGACCTCCGCAAGTATACTGCAACATGTGCGCACACACAAAATAAAATGAATGTAATTTTTTAAAGCATTGAAATGTGTTGGTTTTTTTTTCTTTCTTTTTCTTTTTTTTTCGGTTTTTCGAGACAGGGTCTCTCTGGCTTAACTTCGGCTGTCCTGGAGTATCTTGTTAGACCAGCCTGGTCTCGAACTCACAGAGATCTGCCTATCTCTGCCTCTCCAGTGCTAGGATTAAAGGTATGTGCCACCACACCCAGCTTAATTTGTTTTTTTAAAATCATCAAGCAACTAATTAAATTCAAACAAATAAATGGGGAAGAAACAGAGGCTGATGGCCCCAGCACTAACATGGAGGCTCATATGGACCTAGGAGTTTGAGACCGGCCTAGGCAGCATAAAGATATGCTGTCTTCAAAAATAAGATGTTATGGCCGGACGTGATGGTACACCTCTTTAATCCCAACACTAGGGAGGCAGAGGCAGGAGGATCTCTGTGAGTCAAGACTAGTCTGGTCTACAGAGCTAGTTCCAGGACAGCCAGTGATACACAGAAACACCATGTTGAAAAAAACCAAACAACAGGACAGACAAAGTTATACAGAGAAACCCTGTCTCAAAAAACAAAAAACAAAACAAAACAAACAAACAAAAGGAAGAAAAAAGAAAAAAAAAATCAAACAAAAAACCCAAAAACAATTTTAAAAAATGTTTTAGGGGGGCTGGAAAGATGGCTCAGTAGTTAAGAGCACTTACTACTCTTACAGAGGACCTGGATTTGATTCCTGGCACCCATTTGGTGGCTCACAGCCATCTATAAGTCTAGTCCTATGGAATCCAACAGGCACACAGACAGCACACATTTTTGCACACAGGCAAAACATTCATAAAACACAAAGTAAATCTAAATGCTTTACTACTGAGTCCAAGTCCACAGCAACTTCTTAGAAGGAGTATTCTTCACTGTCTTGCTGAATATTTTATTTTATTTTATTTTATTTTTTGGTTTTTGGAGACAGGGTTTCTCTGTGTAGCCTTGGCTGTCCTGGACTCACTCTGTAGACCAGGCTGGCCTCGAACTCGCAGCGATCCGCCTGCCTCTGCCTCCCGAGTGCTGGGATTAAAGGCGTGCTCCACGACCGCCCGGCCCTCTGAATATTTTAAATGGGTAAAAAACTCCATACTTAATTTAGGTAGCATCAACTAGAAATGATAGTTAATACAAAAAGCCTCGTGGAGCCAGGTATGATGGCGCACGCCTTTAATCCCAGCACTAGGGAGGCAGAGGGAGGTGGATCTCTGTGAGTTCGAGGCCAGCCTGGTCTACAAAGCCAGGACTACAAGAAAAACAAACAAACAAAAAGTCCAGTGGCTCAGTTGGTGCTGACAGTGGTGGTGCACACCTTTAATCCCATCATTTGGAAGGCAGAGACAGGCAGATCTCTGTGAGTTCGAGGCCAGTCTGGTCTACAAAGAGAATTCCAGGATAGCTAGAGCTGTTACAGAGAAACCCTGTCTCGAGAAACAAAAAAGCAAAAAGAGAACATCTCTTGTGGGCAACCAAAAATCTGAGAATGTTTACTTTGGAGAAGAAAGAATTGAGAAGACCTCAAAGGCTGGCTGTATTTGGACCGGCATACTGTACATATGGAACTCCATATGGTGAAACAGAGAACAGAGGTACAGAAAGAAGTTTCCAAGACAGATGTCATCTATAGCAAGGGAGAAAAGCTAATAACAACAAATAATAATAAAAGCTGCTAGACACCAGACACTGTGGGAAGGTAAGACTGACCAGCAAACAAGCCAGCAATCGTGGTTATATTTTTTTTTTCTTTTTCCTTTTTTCCCTTTTTGTTTTTTTGAGACAGGGTTTCTCTGTGTGGCCCCTGGACTTACTCTGTAGACCAGGCTGGCCTCGAACTCACAGATAATAGCCTAAATCATGGCTACATTTAAAAAACATCAACTATTTTGTCACATGTTATAAATGTCTTGTTTTTAATTAGATGGTTCCAGTTTAAGAAGATGGCTGATTATATTACAGTAGTGGCAAGTTTCTGTCAGAGGACAGAAGTGAGACCTCTGAGAGCATATATGGCTGTCACTCGTCAGTCATTGTGCACGGACACTGAGCTCCCATGTGCTCACTCAAATGAGGTCTTTGCATGGGGTGGAGTGCTATGGTGCAGCGCTGAGGTCAGCTGTGCTTCCCTGGTAGCTTTGGAGCCTTGCACAGAGGGCAAGGACATTTCTTAAATGAACTACTACAAAGATGCTCCCTTTTCATTTGCAGTCCATGCTACCATGTGACTGCCAATGAAGAGGTAGCTTCTTACAGTTTTCTAAGAGGAGGGGACCCACCACGATATGCAGAGTCACACACCAGGAGCACCAGAGTTGGTCAGGAGGCAGAGTGGGGCAGGGAAAACAAGGAGTCAGGCCTTT
This sequence comes from Acomys percivali, assembly GCA_907169655.1. Lineage (NCBI taxonomy): Eukaryota > Metazoa > Chordata > Mammalia > Rodentia > Muridae > Acomys > Acomys percivali. The sequence goes on along the minus strand of OU015742.1, from coordinate 201,546,392 downwards.
GTTATGGCTCCCAGGGAAAGGCAAACCAGAGCAAGAAGCTGGCTTGGACTGGCTACTCTGGATAATTTCAGAAACTCTTGAGATACAGAGTCTCTAGTTGATGTATGGCCCTAGGGCGTATGTAAAAGCAAGAGAGAGCCAGTAGTTTAAAATACAGGCTATGAAATGTCTGGTTTGCATATGAAAGGCACACCTAAGGGATGGTACTTTGTTATGGCTAAGAATTAGCTCACCCTGGGTAGAGCCAGCAAGGGCCCAGATAAGACAGAACCTAAGACCACAGAAAAATAACAGTGCAAAACAGCCTGCTTTGGTTTTATTCATAGTAGTTTTCAAGAAAGCAAGAACGTCAGCTGGCTCAATGTTGTACTCATTGTCCACAGAACAGTGCCTGACATACAGCAGGTATTTAAATGTCTACTGAATGAATGACTGGATGGATGGATGGATTAAATGAATGAATGGATGGAATGAACATAGATTGAAAACCTAGCTTGCCTTGGGCGCTTGGGTGTGGGGTGGGGCGGGGGGGGGGGGTGGGGGGGGGGGGGGGGGGGGGCACCAGGGTGGGTCACAGCTGCTTCTTACAGGTACTTAAAAGATTCTCTCAGATTGAAACTAATGACTAACTCCCCCCCACCCCCTCCCGCCCAGACAGGGTTTCTCTGTGTAGCCTTGGCTGTCCTCGAACTCACAGCGATCCACCTGCCTCTGCCTCCCGAGTGCTTTGATTACAGGCGTGAGCCACCACTGCCTGGCTATGACCAACTTCTTTACTTTTTTATAGCTCTTCCAACAGAAAGCCTCAGCTCGGTTCTTACCAAATCCTGAACTAAGGAAATATAGTTATAGAAATGCAGCATAACAGAGTAAAAAGAACCTACTAAATGGGGAATTTTTTTCTTTCCTGCTCCATCACTGACTAGATGGAGGGCTTGACTACATCAATTTCTCAGGAGTGTTTTCTCAGTGGCAAGTAAGAGGGCAATAAGAAAGTGAAGGTCGGAGCTGGAGAGATGGCTCAGAGGTTAAGAGCACTGACTGCTCTTCCAGAGGTCCTGAGTTCGACTCCCAGCAACCACACAGTGGCTCACAATGCAGATAGAGCTCTCATATACAATAAACAAACAAATCTTTTTAAAAAGAAAGTGAAGGTGAAAACATGTCCATCGGAAGAGGTAACATTCTTTTTCTTTTTTTCTTTTTAAAGATTTATTATGTATACAGTGCTCTGTCTGCTTGTACCCCTGCAGGCCAGAAGAGGGCATCAGATCACATTATAGATGGTTGTGAGCCACCATGTGGTTGCTGGGAATTGAATTCAGGACCTCTGGAAGAGCAGACGGTGCTCTTAATCCCTGAGCCATCTCTCCAGCCCACAGGTAACATTCTAAGAGAAGAACAAGGAGAAGTAGAGTCTAGCATCTGACGGCAACAAATGCCTATGCTAACCAATGCACAATATCAATCCCAGCAAGGCTTTATCTATCAATGGTTCTTTCATACATATCACAGGATGAATAGGTGGCTAAGTATTCATCCTTCATCAATTAGGGCAAGTAACATAATCCCACTGCCTCTCTCATCTTAACAGAGCCTACCTCAGGGTATAAAGTAGGACATGCCTTTGATCTAGCACTCCAGAGACAGAGAGGCAAGTGGATCTCTGAAAGTTTGAGGCCAGCCTGGTCTACAAAGCCAAGTTCCAGAACAGCCAGACCTACATAATGAGACTCGGTAGCAGGAAGAAAGAAAAAACAAAAACAAAAACCAAATGGATAGAATGAGTAAGATCTGCTTTATAAATTACAACAGTTAAATGAATAAACACAAATATAACACTTAAAACTGTCCCACAAAAAGGACCTAATTGTAAACCACCGTTCACTTCCTAAATCTCACTTCTTTCTTATGAGAGGAATAACTTTAAACACACCAAACACATTTCCCATGCCTACCAAACTCCTTAACAAAAATCAAGCAACAAATAGTACTACTTAGCTGAGCACACAATGTTGGCTTAGTGTTCCTTTTTTTTTTTTTTTTAAGATTTATGTATTATGTATATAGTGTTCTACCTGCATGTGTGCCTACATGCCAGAAGGGCACCAGATCTCATTACACATGGCTATGAGCCACCATGTGGTTGCTGGGAATTGAACTCAGGACCTTTGCAAGAACAGCCAGGGCTCTTACACAGAACTCAAAAGATGGGGGGGCAGGGCACGAAAGGTAGAATGAATGGAGAGATGGCTCAGAGGTTAAGAGCACTGTCTGCTCTTCCAGAGGTCCTGAGTCCAATTCCCAGCAACCACATGGTGGCTCATAACCATCTATAATGTGATCTGGCGCCCTCTTCTGGCCTACAGCTGTACATGCAGTGCATACATAATAATAAATAAATCTTAAAAAACTATCAACCAAAAAACCAAAGGTGGGGGTGTAGGGGTGTTTAAGGATCCTAAGACTGGCAGTGGTGGTATATGCCTTTAATCCCAGGGAGGCAGAGGCAAGAGGATGAATCTCTGAGTTTGAGGCAAGTCTGGTCTACAGAGTGGAGTTCTGGGATAGCCAGGGCTACACAAAGAAACCCTGTTTTAGCTGGAGAGATGGCTCAGAGATTTAGAGCTCTTCCAGAGGTCCTAAGCTCAACTCCCAGCAACCACATGGTGGCTCACAACCATCTATAATGAGATCTGGTGCCCTCTTCTAGCCCGCTTATTATGTTCATGCAGGCAGAGCACTGTGTACATGATAACAAATAAATCTTTAAAAAGAAAAAAAACCCCAAACAACAGAAAACCTGTCTCAACAAAGCACAACAATAGTCTTGCACCTAAGGGTCAAACATTACAGAAAGATCAAAAGAGCCAGAGTTCATGGAGTTTTCTGTGAGGCTGTGTCTCCTAGTAACTCATAAAGTCTCATCAACATGACTGTCCAAATGTGAGCTGAACAAGGATGACACCAATAAATACACCAACCTGGACAGAAGGATCACGGAGCCTCAACCCTACACAGAACTACAGACAACTGAGGAAAGGAGAGGCAGTCTCCCTAGGGATGAGCAAACATAATGGCTGTCCAGTGCCTTATGGTCAGCCCTAAAAATATACATGTAAGTGGCATTATATATATGTACTGAACAGGTTATATTTAGAAATATATGCAATAATAACTGGTGAAAAAAAGAGGTCATGAATGTAAAGGAGAGCAGGGAAGGATTTATGGGAGGGCTTGAAGGGAAGAAAGAGAACTGAGAAACATTGTAAATTATAATCTCAATTTTTTTTCCAAGACAGGGTTTCTCTGTGTAGCCTTGGCTGTCTTGGATTAGCTTTGCAGACCAGGCTGGCTTCAAACTCGCAGTGATCCACCTGCCTTTGCCTCCCAAGTGCTGGGGTTACAGGTATGTGCCACCGTGCCCAGCTTCCAAATTTTTTGGTCCAGTCTCAAAGTTCTTGGGTTCAAACAGTCTTTCTTCAGCAAACTTCAGAAGGAACTGGGACAAGAGCTATGATCACTATGCCTGGCCAGAACAGACTTCAAAGATTTTAGCATTTGCTATAAGTAATACAGGCTTCATTTGTTTCAACTGGGTTCAGTTGGTATCACTTTAAGAAAGTAAATGTCTTAAATGAAAATATTTTCATTTTAAAAAATTCTAAGTTAGTCAAATTAGCCTCAATTGAAGTTAACTGAACTATTTTTATGAAATATTCCATTTAGGAGAAGAAGAGAGCTGCCTAACTAGAAATCCCAGACTATCCTTAAACTTGAGGGGGTCAGGGTTTCTGTCTCTGCCTTTCAAATGCTGGGGTTGAAGGCATGCACCCTTATCATGCTCAGCCAACTACACTCACTGGAGGAACAAAAAGGTTTACTGCACTACTAATAGTTAAGAGATTTAAGAGGCAAATTACACAACAATTAAGACAAAAATTAAAAATTAAATACTAAATCAACATACCTTTTGTAGACTTGTTGGATTCAACTGAGTTTTGTCAATTATTTTTATTGCAACCTAGGGAGGGAAAAAGTATTTACAGACGTTTAGAACTTGCTAATTATAGATTAACCAGTAATAGTTTTGTAAATTCTCACATATATGGCATTGTTTTAAAAAGCAATTTAAGGCTGGGTGGAGGCACATGCCTTTAATCCCAGCACTTGGGAGGCAGAGGCAGGTGGACTGCTGTGAGTTCGAAGCCAGCCTGGTCTACAAAGCGAGTCCAGGACAGGTAAGGATATACACAGAGAGACCTTGTCTCAAAAAAAAAAAAAGGCAATTTTAAAAAAAGCAAATCTCAGCTAGTTGTGACAAAGCAATTAGAACTTCATAAGACTATATGATTAAAAAACAGAGACCTTGGGCTGGAGAGATAGCTCAGAGGTTAAGAGCACTCACTGCTCTTCCAGAGGTCCTGAGTTCAATTCCCAGCAACCACATGGTGGCTCACAGCCATCTGTAATGAGATCTGGTGCTTTCTTCTGAAGTGCAGGCAGAACACTGTATACATAATAAATAAATAAATAAATAAATAAATCTTAAAAAAAAAAAAAAACCAAGAACCAAAAAACAGAGACCTCTCTGGGCAGTGGTGGAGCATGCCTTTAATCCCAGCAGTTAAGAGAGAGAGGCAGGTAGAGATCTGTGAGTTCAAGGCCAGCCTGGTCTGCAGAGTGAGTTCCAGGGCAGCCAGGGCTACAGAGTAAACCTATCTCATAGAGCAAAAAACCAGCCAGGGGTAGTGGCCCACATCTTGAATCTCAGCATTCTGGAGGCAGAGGCAGGTGGATCGCTGTGAGGCCAGCCTGATCTACAAAGCAAGTGTAGGACAGCCAAGGCTACACAGAGGAAGCCTGTCTCTAAAAACCAAAACACAAAGCCAAAACAAAAAAAACCAGATAGTTCATGCAAACTGTATTATTATAACATGTTAACATGTTTTACATTTGTTATTTACAGAGGAGGGTGAGATTCCTCCATCCTTCTCTCATGCTGGACAAGTGTTCTGCTACTGATCTTTAGCCCCCATCGCCACTTTGCTATTTACTGAAACTAATTTCAGCAGATTTTGGAATCCCAAAGCAGAAACCTGAAAGGAATGTTCAGCCTTAAATACCTGCCGGAATGTCTTGTACATAGAGCTTTCGTAAGTTGGTGCTGAATGTGAAAGCATCTAGCAGCAGGACATCCACAGGAGGCCTGCTAAAACGCATGTGTCTGTCCTCCTGGTGCCAGGAGACCAGATAGAGTAACCCAAGCAGGAACCTGCTTCAGAGAACAGTAGAAAACTCCCAGAGAGAGCTCCAGACGGTTCTGTGGGCTAACCATGCAAAACATATACTGAGGCAATAAGTGTGTTACCTGACAACCTTTGTTCACAAAGAGGATACCAGCAAATAGTATTTAAGAGAAAAAGGAGCGCTGGAGAGATGGCTCAGTGGTTAAGAACACTGTCTGCTCTTCCAGAGGGCCTGAGTTCAATTCCCAGCATCCACATGGTGGCCCTGTTCTGGCATGCAGGTGTACATGCAGAAAGAATACTTATATACATAAAAATAAGTAAAATCTTTTAAAAGGGGGTGGGAGGAGAAGCTACTAGAATATAGGGGAAAACTATGGCTTCTACCAGGTGTGGTGGTGGCACACAACTTTAATCCCAGCACTAGGGAGGCAGAGGCAGTCAGATCTCTGTGAGTTCGAGACCAGCCTGGTCTACAAAGCAGGTAAGTCCAGGACAGCTAAGGCTACACAGAGAAACCCTGTCTCAAAAAAGTATGTCTTACTTAGAAGGGAAGGGGTCAGTGTCATTAATATTTAGTAAATGGATGAGCATCCTCACCTCGTAAGCTGACTGCAACACGCTGGTTGCATAAAGATGGCTGGACGCATAGCGCGCAGTGGTAAGAGCATGTTCATACATGCATAAGGTCTTGGGTTTGATATCTCCAACAATAAAAAAGGAAAGTGGAATTAAAAATGTTTTTTCTACGGATTATATGTGTCAAGTGCTGAAAAGTGGAGGGGAATTTAAGAAGAAAAGGATTAGCTATGACTAGAGTATGAATTGAACTCAGCTTCCACTTGAAGTACAGATCAGTCAACAGACTGTCCTGTAAGATGCAGGAGAGCCCATTTCCCACTGTGCACCCTGCACAACTCAGATCCTGTAAACCCACTGAAGAAAGCATATGCAGGCCAAAGCCTGGGACAAGGGCTTGCAGACCCTCAATGCCAATGCTTTTCATACTTCTTGGTGCATTTGATCCTTTTTAAGGATCACTGTCAACATTTACCACACCACAAATGAAGACAGAAAAATTATAAAAATAAGTGTGCACGTCTTTAACCCCAGCACTTTGGAGGCAGAGGCAGCAGATCTGTGAGTTTGTGGCTAGCTACGTCTACAGAGAAGAGTGCCAGGGCTACACAAAGAAACGTTGTCTTCAAAATAAAAAACAAACAATAAAATTCATTCATTCATTTATTATTTATCTGCCTATTTAGTGCATATGTGCACACATGCCTCAGATGAGAACTGTCTGAAGTCAATTCTCTCTGTCCACTATGTGGTCTCCAGGTATTAAATTTAGATCTTCTGATGAGGTTAAGTTGTAGGAACCTTTACTCGCTGAGAGCCATTTTGCCAGTCCAACACTATAATATTTTTTAAAAATAACTACTTAATTTGGTCTAAAACCTTTACTTGATCAAATTACTGATTCTCTATGAACCTGTTAGCCTCCAGGAATAAGAAGAAGAACCACCATAGGAATGATTTTGACTCTAGGGTGAAAACTACCCCATCTACTTTAAGGCAACGCAGAACTGAGAAAAATGTGGAGAATATATGTGCACACACTTGTTTAAAAAACAAAGTCAGCAGGGCGGTGGTGGCGCATGCCTTTAATCCCAGCACTCGGGAGGCAGAGGCAGGCAGATCTCTGTGAGTTCAAGGCCAGCCTGGTCTACAAAGCGAGTCTAGGACAGCCAAGGCTACACAGAGAAACCCTGTCTCAAAAAAAACAAAAAAAGAAAAAGAAAAAAGAAAGTCAAGTCAAAATACTCATTCCATATTTGGAAGACATTAAATTTAACTGGAAACTGTACTTAAAAAGAGAAGAAGTTGAATTTGCTGGTAGGTGTCGGAACACTGCCTACACATGTCATCTGGGGAAGGGCCAGGCTGTTTATTTATCTTTATAGTCCAAGTTGTACGGGGCTGGGTCACAGCTTCTCCGAGACTACAGCACTCCACTGTGCTGTGAAGCTCTTCAGCAGGAAGATAGGCAACTCAAAACAGCTTCAGGGAATCCCTGAAGCTGACCAGGTTCACTAGGCCCCACCCTAACGAGGTGTCTTTAATCCCAGCAGGCAGAAGGACTTCTGTGAGTTCCAGAGTTACACAGAGAAACCCTATCTCAAAAAACAAAACCAACCAACCACTACCAACAAAAACCCGAGGATCCCTCTCAGATAAATGGAGTTTATCTGCAAAGAAGACTACAGACCAGACCAGCTGCCTGGAAGACTAACTGAGGCATCTGGAAAAGACACTCTGCAACCTGCTGAGCTACCTGCAGGCTGTGTAGTGTGCTCTGGTTCCCAACCTTGTGAGCTGGGGTGGATTTAGTGAATACAGCTATCTGAGTGGGTTTTGTTCCTATAGCCCTGTAAGCAACCCCAGCAAGACTAACAATTCAGCAAGCTGGACTTCAGTGGTATGTGTACTTCGATTTGTCATGAGCTGCCCATCTGAGGTGAGTAGATTTTTGTGTAACATCTCCCAAGGCAAAGTTCTGTCATGCAAACAAAGAACATGGTATTTAAGTTTTTTGACGTGATCTAAGGCCCTGACCACTTGTAATCAGCAACCAAAAATACATTAAAAATGGAGATAGGTAAATGGGAAAAAAAAAAAACAAAACCCACATGATTTCCAGCATTTATTTTTTCCTCTCGTCAGGGTTTCTCTGTTGTAACCTTGACTGTCCTGGAACTCACTGTGTAGACCAGACTGGCCTCCAACTCAGAGATCTGCCTGCCTCTGCCTCCCAAGTGCTGGGATTAAAGGCATAAATCACCACTATCTAGCCAAAGGTTTTTTGGCTTGTTTGTTTTTCTTTTTAAATGAGTCTTTTTCCTGCATATATGTAGGTACACCATGTTCTGCCCATGGAGGCCAAAAGACAGCTGTGGATCTCCTGAAACTTGAGTTACAACAGTTGTAAGCTGCTATGTGGCTGTCAGGAACTGAACCCACTCTGCAAAAGCAGCCACTATTCTCAATGCTGAGCCATCATCACTCCAATCAGGGATTGTTTTCAAAAAAGGTCAAATATTTTGTATACAGCTTTACTAAATTAGGTGAAAGTCACCGAGGCTACTATGAGTGAAAGATAATCACTTAACATATTGCCGGACATGGTGGTGCACGCCTTTAATCCCAGCACTCGGGAGGCAGAGGCAGACGGATCGATGTGAGTTTGAGGCCAGCCGGGTCTACAAAGTGAGTCCAGGACAGCCAAGGCTACACAGAGAAACCCTGTCTGGAAAAACAAAAAACAAACATATCTACACAGCCTGAGAAGAACACTCTCAATCTCTTCCAAGCTAGGCTGCCTCAATCACCACATTAACCTGCAGTCTGTAGAGTTGAGACAGAGGTAAAAACTTGAGTTCACCAACAAAGGGTAACTACGGGGTATGAGCACTGTGGTGTATCAGAAAGATGAAGGTTAAGTAACTCTGATGCCAGAAGCAAAGTATAAAGTTTGGAGAACAGGCCAAGCAAAGACCCCTGGAAAAAATGTTTACCTTCTAACTCCTAATGAAAAGAAAAGATCCTAACATCTTGACCTGAAAGGTGTTAAAGCATCCATAACCATTGAAAGAGCTGTCCAAAGTATACAGTGCTCTTGCAGAGGGCCTGAGATCAATCAATTCCCAGCAACCAAGATGAGCAGCAGGCAACCACCTGGAATTCTGGCTGTAGAGAAATCCAATGTCTTTGGATTTCTTGAGCACCTACACTCATCAGCACAAAACTACACAGACAGCACACACACACACACACACACAATAATACTTTTAATAATAAAAAGAACTCTCCCAATGGCTGGAATATTAGTCTGCTGAAGCTACCATAATAAACACCACAGACTGGCAGCTTAAACAACAGAAATTCACTTTTTTCTGTTTTAGAGGATGATGTTTCAAAATCCAAGGGCCAGCAGGATCGGTTCTGGTGAGGGCTTTGTTCTACTTCCAGACTGTGTCCTTACATAGTAGATAGAAATGATTCTGTTGTCTCTTTTTACAAAAACACAAATACTGTTGATACATAAGGTCTACTCTGCTACCAAACATAATCACTCTATAGACCAGAACTTCAACAAGTGAACATGAGGACAAACCTTTTAGTCCACGGTGGATGCAAACTAAAATAATGACAGTAGCTGGTTATGAAATAAAACTTAAAGGGCTGAAGAGATGGCTAAGCTGTTAAAAGCACTTGATGATTTAATCCCAGCACTCGGGAGGCAGGCACAGGCAGATCGCTGTGAGTTCGGGGCCAGCCTGGTCTACAAATGAGTCCAGGACAGCCAGGGATGCACAAAGAAACCCTATCTTGAAAAACCATTAAAAAAAAAAATATCCAGAGGATCCAAACCCTATGACCTCTGTGTGCACCAGGCACATGAATGCAGCACATACATACATGCAGGTTAAACACTAGTAAAACACATACAAGAAAAAAAAATCTTTAAAGAAAGATTTCTAATTACAACTTAATAAAATACAATAGTGGGCTGGAGAGATGGCTCAGTGGTTAAGACTGCCGCCTGCTCTTCCAATGGTCCTGAGTTCAATTCCCAGCAACCACATGGCGGTTCACAACCATCTGTATTGTGATCGGATGCCTTCTTCTGGCCTACAGGTGTACATGTAGGCAGAGCACTATATACATAGTAATAAATAAATACATCTTTTAAAAAATGAAATACAATAGCATGCAAGAAACATGTGCGCCATATACACAGCTGGGTGTGGCAGCACACGGCTTTAATCCCAGCACTCGGGGAGGTACAGTGAGATCCCTGAGCTTGAGGCCAGCCTGGTCTGCAGAGAGTTCCAGAATAGCCCAGGGCTACAGAGAAACCCTGAAAGGGGGAAGGAGGAAGCGGGAAGCTGCAAGTATACAGTAAATACATAATTTTAAAAGTATTTACAAGCCGGGCGAGGTGGCTTTAATCCCAGCACTCGGAAGGCAAAAGCAGGCAGATCTCTATGAGTTCAGGACAGCCAGGGTTACACAGAGAAACCCTGTCTTGAAAAACCAACAACAAAAAGGAGGTATTAGGATTTTTATGGATTATAATTGCCTGAGCAAAAGGATGTGCCAATACTTCCCAGAAGTAAGCTCTACACAAAGAATGAAGAGTTCTTCAGGCAGTCAGACAACAGGTGCCAAGACCTAAACACGAGAACTTTGTCAAAGCAGAAAAGAGAATGCACCACACAAGAAGCAGCAAAGAGGAAGTTAATTCTGTGGTTTCATTCCATGTACTTTGACAAGGAACACAGGAGAGGAAACCCCCAATATTACAGAAGCCGGGAAAGCATGCGCCTTTCAACACACATGGGCTACCAGAGATCCTCAGAAAAGGAGGGAACCCACGGATAACCTGAAAATACAGACAACCACTGAGCTTATGGGCTTATATACAGACATGCATGCATGCAACTCAAGATAATTTTATTGGTTTTTCCACTGAAGAAGAACAGAGCATTACTCATTTTTCAAGTTAGATCGCTCCCGTGGTGTATTTACAGCAGAAGAAAAGCAAAACTCCCCAGTTTTCACTGAACACATACCACAGCAAAAGCAAGCCCAAGCACTTACCTCTCTGCCAGTAAGGATGTGTCTTGCCAATTTCACTTTTGCGAAGTTCCCCTTGCCGATTGTTTTCAACAGTCTGTAGTTTCCCATGTGAGGCTGTTCATCTGCACAGGAAGCTATTGAGTTTCTACACCGAGCTCCAGAGCGCCCGGTGCGAGAGGTGACTTCTTGCCTCCCGTCTCCATGTGAAGTGTGCTGAAACATAATGTACACAGACAAAGAAATTAGAAGATAAACAGTGCTGCCAAGTTTTAGAAGCACCTAGCGAAAGAAACAAACATTAAGCCTTTCACTTGAATCCTAAAGGTTTTGATGCGTAAAGCTGGAGAAGTGGCTTGATGGGTCGGAGTACTGTCTCTCCTGCAGATTCCAAGCACTCATATATTGGCTCAAAACCTCCAATAATTCCAAGGAATTTGATGCCCTCTTCTAGCCTCCTCACTCATTCGTCACACACATGGTGTACAAACATGCAGGCAGCAAACCCTTCAAGCATATAAAACAATTTTTTAAAAGAGCTAAATGTTACCAGTTACATTCTTTAGAAGTACGTGGGGGGGGGGGGGCTGGGCGTGGTGACACACACCTTTAATCCCAGCACTCGGGAGGCAGAAGCAGGCAGACCTCTATGAGTCCAGGACAGCCAGGCATACACAAAAAAACCCTGTCTGGAGAAGGGGGAGAATGTAGGTATGTGTATATGTATGCGTGTATATGTTTTAAATTTTATTTTAACCTAACAAATATGGTTCCAAAATTGTTATGTGTTTATATTTATGGGGCAGAGAAACAACCTGGAATTTAAGAGTTCTACTTCAGTATCTCCCTAATAAGACACCAAGGTTTACAAGCTACATTTTTTTTTAAATGTTATAGAGGAGTTTATTAAATGAGCATGGGGACAGAAGGAAAGAGGGGAAGAGTACCTCAGAGGAGGGGGTAGAGAAACAGAGAGAGAGAGACTAAGACGGAAGAGTAAGAAGAGAGCGCTACAACTTCTTTTAAGATGCTTTTTTTTTTTTTTATGTGTATGATTATTTTGCCTGCATGCATGCAGTGGTCTAGAGGCCAAACAGGGGCATCAGAACCTCTGGTATGAGAGTTACAGTGGTTTTGAGAGCTATTGGGTGTTAATCCTCTGCAAGAGCAGCAAGTGTTCTTAACCACTGAGCTATCTCTTTAGCCTCTCCACGCTATTACTTCATATATTTCCAGTCATCCTGAATAAGGCCCTAGTCTCCTCCCTGTAAGACAATACATATACTATACAGCTTGTCTAATCTTGAAAATAAGCCATATCCTTAACTTATAGGGAAGGTTTTCTTTTCTTTTTTCTTTTTTCTCGAGACAGGGTTTCTCTGTGTAGACTCACTTTATAGACGAGGCTGGCCTCGAACTCACAGCGATCTGCCTGCCTCTGCCTCCTAAGTCCTGGGATTAAAAGCATGTGCCACCACACCCGGCTAGGGAAGGTTTTCTAAATGTTAAAATAATAATCTACAAAGCCAAATTGTGCCGGCTGGGCGGTGGTGGCGCACGCCTTTAATCCCAGCACTTGGGAGGCAGAGGCAGGCGGATCGCTGTGAGTTCAAGGCCAGCCTGGCCTACAAAGTGAGTCTAGGACAGCCAGGGCTACACAAAGAGACCCTGTCTCAAAAAAAAAAAAAAAAGCCAAATTGTGCCATTAAGTGGCTATCTTCCAAATTTTACTTTTAAAAACATCTCGGGAGCCTGGGGTGGTGGTGCACAACTTTAATCTCAGCACTCGGGAGGTGGAGGCAGGTAGGTCTTTTGAGTTGGAGGCCAGCCTTGTCTATAGAGTGAGTTCTAGGACAGCCAGGGTTATACAGAGAATCCTTGGGGTGGGGGTAAGTAGCTAGGGTATTATTTTATCCACTACAGAAAAAGGACTCCATAAAACTGAACAATTTATGACTAAAAAGAAAATCTACTAGCAAACTAGAATAAGAATAGACCTTTCTAGCCCAGAATGGTGTAGTACATGCTTTAATGCCACCACTGAGAAGACAGAGGCAGGTAGATTTCTGCGTTCAAGGCCAGCCTTGTCTACAGAGTTCCAGGACAACCACCCTGTCTCAAAAACAAACATATACAATGGATCTTCCTTGACTTGATAAAGATCACAGCGCCACAGCCCAGGCACTGCCATGATGCCCACTGTTCTCTTTGCAGAGTACTAAATAAACTTGTTTCTTTTCATTTCTCTATTTTGGATACTGGGTCTCAGATAACAAGTTGGCTTCAAACTCACTGCGTAACTGAAGAATGACTTTGAATTCCTGATCCTCCTGCTTTCATCCTCCAACAACAATTCCAGTAAATATTACAGTTAATGGAGAAATGTTAGAATTTAATCTTTGTCCCCCCCCCCTTTTCATTTCTTCCTACCTCTCTCTATTCATCATTGGGCCCAGCGTGGCCACAGACTTGCAGATCTTTGTCTCAAACTCTTTAGTGTTGGGAATACAGGCAGGCAACACCACATATAACCAGAATAATCTTGGTCTTTTTTTTTCCCTTCTTCTCCATCATCATCATCTTTTTTTTGTTGTTGTTGTTGTTTTTTTTTTGTTTGTTTGTTTTTCAAGTCAGAGTTTCTCTGTGTAATAGCCCTGGCTGTCCTAGAAGTCTCTTTGTAGACCAGGCTGGCCTAGAACTCAAAGAGATCCACCTGCCTCTGCCTCAGAGTACTAAAATTAAAGGTGTGCACCTCAAACTGCCTCCTGAATGCTGGCATTAAAGGATGCACCACCATACCTGGCTATTTTTTTAAAAAAATACTGTCTTTAGGGTTGAAGAGATAAAGCACAGTATCGTGGTTTGCTGTGCAACCATAAGAACCTGAGTTGAAACCAAGAACCCACACAAAACAGACAAGCACTGTGGTTCAAGTTGTAATCCCAGTGCTTAAGGGGGCAGAAACAAGACTACCTCGGGGCCTCATGGACAGGCAGTCTAGGCTAATCAGCAGACTCCAGGTCTCACAAACTAAGGAGTGAGAAGTCTCAGTAGGTAAAGGTGCCTGCTGCCAAGCCTGATGATATGACTTTAATACCTAGGACTCAGAAGGTAAGTGGGGTAAACTGATTCCCCACAAATTGTCCTCTGACCTCCACATGTTTGTTGTGGCACATACACGCCCACAACAAATGTTAAAAATATTAAAACAACCGAGCAGAGGAGGGGGGTACTAGAGAGACTGATGCACCAACCAAGGACCATGCACAGTGAGGACCTAGACCCTCTGCTCAGATGTAGTAGATAGGCAGCACAGTCTTCTTGTGGGCCCCATAATATGAGGAGTAGGGACTACTTCTGACATGGACTCTGGTGCCCGCTTGTGGATCACACTCCCCTGGTGGGGCAGCCTTGCCAGGCCACAGAGGAAGAGGATGCACGAGATCAGACTTGATAGGCTGAGGTCAGATGTTAGGGGAGGAGGATGGGACCCTGAGACGATGAGGGAGGGGCTGCAATCAGGGTGTAAAGTGAACAAACTAAAACAGAAAAGAAAATCAAATAAATCATTAAAAATATATATTAAAACAAAAACAAAAGAAGGTGGACAGCATCTAAAGAGACCCAAGGAATGTTAACTAACCTCTGACATCTACAAGCACCCATACACAGGTGCGTATGTAATGAGATGCAAGTGTCCCTACACATACATATACATGCACATATACAAATAGTTTTTGGGACAGTTGGTTCATATTTACAGAACATCTTAAGTCAGATCAGAAACATTTTAAATGCCTAATAACCATGTGACTAAAGGCTAATAATATAGCCCTAAGCACTCAAAGGATATGATCATATTTTGGTGACATGAAATAAAGTGTCATACAGGTGAAGAGGTGGAGTCTTCAATTAACAAGAGTTCTTCTAACTGAAAATGAAGTTCAGAGACAGCCGGGCAAAACTTCCCTAGCAAAATTTCAGAGATATATTGGCACATATAAATATGTAACCCACTTCTGGTTAAAGATTATGCCCACATCTACCTCTGTCTTTCCAAAAATTCCATCTAAGTGAAAAGAAAGTAAAACCACCTACGACAAAATGAACAGATGACAAGGCAGGTGTTCTGGTGTAAACCTGTAATTCCAGCACTTTTGAAGTAACGTTGGCGGCGGGGGGCATCATCAGCTACAAAGGGTCAGCCCATGGTGGGCCTGAGACTTCATCAATACAAACAGCAACCAAAGGAATAGATAAAAACCATATCTTTCAGAAACTGAAAAAGAGAAAATATCTTTAAGATTTACTGGCGCAGGGGTGTGGGGGGGCACTCGAAACAGAACTTCACTGTGTAGATCAGGCTGACATCAACCTCACAGAGATCTCATCTGCCTCTGCCTCCCCAAGTGCTGGGATTAAACACAAGCACCATTGAGCTCGGTTTAGGATTTACTTTTCTTTTTAAATTATGTATATATGCATATGTCTGTATGGATATGAGCAAGTGTGGATAAGTGTTCAAGGAGTCCAGAAGAGGATCCCCTGGAGCTAGAATTACAGCTGGTGGTGACCACTTGGTATGGGTGCTGGGCCTGACTCAGGTCCTCTGGAAGAGAAGTATGCTATCTCAGCTACTCGCCCAGCTATCTCTGGCTCCAGAGAAAGTGTCTTTAATACATACGAAGATGAATTCCTAGTCAGCTAAAAAGATAATGGGGTCCCTTGATTATATACTATTTAACCCTCAGCCCTTAAGACTCGCTAGTTGGCAATATCTAGTACATCTGGAAATAGGAGTCAGACAGGATGTGCGGGTCTGTGTAATGCCATGAGCACCTGACTTCTCCTCTCTCAGCCTAGTAAAACAAAACAAAATGAAACAAAAAGCAAGCAAAAACCAGGTTGCCTAGAAAGGACAAACAAGCACTTGGGAAACTGAGTAAGGAAGTAAGATCACATGTCCCTAGGAGTTCAAGATCAGCCTAAAAAGCATATGACATTTCATCTCACAGAACAGAGAAAAGGCAAAGTAGAAGGTCTTATGTGACTAGAAACACAAGGCACAAATGAGAAAAGGGAAGCCGGGCAGTGGTGGCGCACGCCTTTAATCCTAGCACTTGGGAGGCACTGACATCTGTTTTGCCCAGAGATAAAAACCAAACATATGAGCTGGGCACAGTGGCACATGCCTGTAATGCCAGCACTTGGGGAGGCAGAGGCAGGTAGATCACTGTGAGTTCGAGGCCAGCTTGGTCTACAAATCAAGTCCAGGACAGCCAAGGCTACATGGAGAAAATATCTCAAAAACCAAACAAACAAATGAAAAACCAAAGCATATGGAGAACAAATAGCTCCACAGAGGACTCCCACAGGAGAGTCACAGTTTACCAGACACATACATGTATTTTGCACAGTTTCCAAATCATTATTATACTATCTCGATATGGACAGAATGGAAGACTCATCATTGCATGCTATACAACTGTAAAAGGCCCACATGCCCACAATAGTGTGCAGAATAGATAGAGCTAACAATCATACTTGGCCTGACTAGAAAGGGCTCAAGCATAAACAGATGGAAGAAAAAGAAGTGGTAGCTGAAAGGCAGTGCCCTATTCTTCCTTAGTGGGAAGTCAATAGAAAATGCCTAAAACTGGGTAATAGTGTAAAGGCATGTTAATTCAGAACATGGCTGGAGCCGGGCGTGGTGGCGCACGCCTTTAATCCCAGCACTCGGGAGGCAGAGGCAGGCGGATCGCTGTGAGTTCGAGGCCAGCCTGGTCTACAAAGTGAGTCCAGGATGGCCAAGGCTACACAGAGAAACCCTGTGGGGGGGGGGGGAAGAACATGGCTGTTCTGGCAAGAGATCACATCCAAAGACCTTCTAGGTCTATGTGATCTGGTTGGTAAGAGATCACATCCAAAGATTAGGTCTGTGTGATACAGCTGGAACACAAGCATGCCTTTAATCCAGGAGACAGGCAAACAGATCTGAGTTCAAGGCCAGCTTGGTATAGAGCCAGAATCAGGTAAACCCTATAAATGGCTCACATCTGCACATATTTTCTAGTTTTGAGACTGTAAATAAATATTTGGAGCTTTTTCAAACAAACAAAAAAACCAAGTAAAGAAAAGCTTAGATCCAGGCACGGTGATACATGCCTTTATTCCCAAACAAAGGTAAAGTTAGTTTATGTGTTTAAAAGTGATGTCTAATTGAGTGGCAGAGAAGGTGACAAATCAGAGATTTAACAAAGTAGGATAAGCCCAACCCTCACGAGAAGAGAGGAAAGGAAAGCTAGCTAAGAGGCAGTTTTATAGAAGAGAGCAGGCAGTTTTGCCAGGACAACTTAGGTGAAGCCAAAAGAAGCCAGAAGATTAAAGCAGATTGCTGAGTTAGTTTGAGACCAAGCCAAGAGAGAAGCCAGATTAAATAAGAGTTTGAGCCAGAACACCTGAGTTGAACCAGCCAGCCCAGAGCTCAGAAAGAAGTAAGGGTGAGCTTATTAAGAAGTAAGTCTCAGAGGCTAAAACATTCTAGGCCTAGACTAGATTTTATAGAGGATAGAAGCTTCCAGGACTAGGCCTAGGTTAGCAGAAGGAGGCAACAAGCCTCCCAGACAACAACTGTGCAAGGAGAATAAAAGTTACCGGTACTTTTACAACATAGGGTCAACCAAAACTAAGTATGTTTGAATAAGAAAACCTAACACTTTTTCTTTTCTTTTTCTTCTTTCCTTTTCTTTCTTTTTTTTTTTTTTTAAAGCAGGGTTTCTCTGTGTAGCCCTGGCTGTCCTGGACTCTCTTTGTAGACCAGGCTGGCCTCCAACTCACAGAGATCTGCCTGCCTCTGCCTCCTGAGAGCTAGGATTAAAGGTGTGCGCCACTACACCTGGCCAACCTTATACTTTTTAAGCTCATTTAAAAATAAAGTAACAGGGCTAGAGAAATGGCTGAGAGTGAGTGCTTTTCCAGAGGACACGGGTTCAATTCCCAGCACCCACATGGCTGCTCACTAATGTCTGTAATTCCAAGAGCTGACTGACACCTTCACACAGACATACATGCAGGCTAAACACCAATGCACATAAAATAAAGATAAATAAATTTTGAAAAAATAATAAAGTAGCAGCCTAAAACTGGTAGTAGTGATCAAATACCACTAGTAGTACATTTAGTTATTCAGAGTTTATTGCTGGTGTTTGTTTAGACTTTTGTGTCTTTTCCATTTCTGCATCTCTTCCCCCTGTGTTCACAGTCACCAGGTGTTCTGTCACTTTGAAGAATCTTTTTAGGCTGTTGGGTGTGAAAGCAAACAATTCAAAGAATAAATAGTAGCTTTTGGTTTGCTATAACCTCCTAATCACGCCAGCTTGTCTCTGTCTCTGCATAAATAAAACCATATTTGTATTTTTATTCATCTTGAGGCAGGTTTTCACTGTATAACCTAGACTGGTCACAAGTTTAGAATCTCCTACCACAGCTTCCTTCCTTAGGAGGATCACCATGTGACATGTACCACCATACCCAGCTCAAAGGCTTTCTAAAACAAACACTTCGACGCTAGGCATGATCCCAGAACTAGGAAGAGCACTGCCATAAATCCAACGTCAACCTGGTCTACATATTCAAATTGTAGGCCAGCCAGGATACCATAGCAAACTTTATCATTAAATTACAAAAAAACAAAATCAAATTGCTAAAAATACAGAATTTTGACATCTATGAACAAGTCTCTCTTGCATTTCTGCATATCTGAGGCCATTATTCATAAAAGCTGATGTCTAGCCAGGTGCGGTAGCACACACCTGTAATCCCAGCACTCTGGGAGGAAGAGAAAGGTAGGTCTCTGAGTTTGAGGCCAGCCTGGTCTACAAAGCGAGCCCAGGACAACCAAGGCCACACAGAGAAACTCTGTCTTGGGGGGGAACTGATGCCTAAACTGAGCAGTGGTGGTGCCCACCTTTATTTCCAGCACTTGGAAGGCAGAGACAGGCAGATCTCTATGAGTCCAAGACCAGCCTGCTCTATACAGAGTTCCAGGACAGCCTGGTCTACCTAAAGAGAGGTTATCTTCCCCCCCCCCCCAAAAAAAGTTGTTGACCAACAAGTTAGGAAAATAGCCATGTTCAGAAGAGATTGATATTAATATATTGAACTTATAAAGTATTAGCCATAAATACAAATGTGTAGAAAAATAATAACCAGATTTTTTTTTTCCTGAGACAGGGTTTCTCTGTGTAGCCTTGACTGTCCTGGACTCCCTTTGTAGACCAGGCTGCCTCTGTCTCCCAAGTGCTGGGATTAAAGGCGTGTACCACCACCACCCAGCTAATAACCAGATTTTAAAATCTAATAAACTAAAAAAGATAGAAGGGCCAGGAATTAGGGTGCTTGCTTAGTGTGTACAAGGCCCTGGATTCTGTCACAGCATTAAAAGAAGGGTAGGGGGTAAGAAGGAAAAATGTAGAGAACACAGGAGAGTGGAAGGTCATGACCAAAAGATGCTGAGAGAAGAGATGTTAGCCACAGCCCCTTAGTTTTCTCACAACCCTTTAAAAATATTTAGCATACTTCTATGAAAAATCAACTAAAGTGCAGGGTGTGGTGGCACACGTCTTTAATCCCAGCACCTGGGAGGCAGAGGCAGGCGGATCACTGTGAGTTCAAGGCCAGCCTGGTCTACAAAGAGAGGCCAGATTAACCAAGGGTACACAGAGAAACCCTGTGTCGAAAAACTAAAGGAAGGAAGGAAGGAAGGAAGGAAGGAAGGAAGGAAGGAAAGAAAGAAAGACAGACCAACTAGACAAAGGTAGCATGGTGGCACAAGCCTTTAATCCCAGCACTCAGAGGCTGAAGTGGGCAAATCTCTACATAGGCCAGATCTGAGACCAGACTAGTGAGTTCCAGAGCTACACATTAAACCCATCTCAAAAACAAACAAACAAAAAAGATGGATAGAGGATGCAACTAGACAAGCATACATCTTGAGGTTTTTTTGGTTGGTTGGTTGGTTGGTTGATTTTTTTGTTTTTCCAGACAGAGTTTCTCTGTGTAGCCCTGTTGTTCTAGAACTAGCTCTGTACAGCAGGCTGGGCTGGAACTCAGAGATCCTTCTGCCTCTGCCTTCTGAGTGCTGGGATTAAAGGCATGCACCACCACTCAACTCTAGAAAAAATTTTTAGCATCTTATTCAAGACCAACTGTTTGGGTTTTTTGTTTTGTTTTTAGTTTTTTGAGACAGGGTTTCTCTGTGTAGCCTTGGCTGTCCTGGACTCACTATGTAGACCAGGCTGGCCTCGAACTCACAACAATCCGCCCCCCTCAGCCTACCAAGTGCTGAGAGTAAAGGCATATGCCACCACGCTCGGCTATAAGACCAACTGTTATAAATTCACTAAGTAAGTAGTTCTTGGAAAGTCAGCTATATTTAAATTAAATTGACTTTATATAAACCTCTTAGGCAAATGACTTTCAATGAAGGGAACTAGAAAGGCACTGGAAGCTGTGTGTAGTTGAGCATGCCTGTAATCCCAGAACTAGGGAAGCAGAAGCAGGTGGACCACTGTGAGTTCCAGGCCAGCCTGGTCTACAAAGCAAGTCCAGGACAACCAGGACTACACAGAGAGACCCTGCCTGGGATGGGGGCTGGGAGAGAGAGAGAGACAGAGAGACAAAGACAGAAAGGCACTGGAACTCAACTAGGGGGAAGGGAATTTTACATCCACAGGGAACACTTGGCAACGACAGAAACATTTTTAGAGATTGAGCAGTATGCTACTAATACAACACACGGGACTGGGCCGGATGACATACCTAGTAAAGGTGTTTGCTGCCAAGCCTGCCAAACCTGAGATGGACTTTCAGCAGAGTACCCTCTGACCTCCATTTACACACCATAGCACATGCACCAAGTTACCCAAGAAATAAATATGCATAATAAAAATATATAAATAAGTCACAAAACTCTGTCAGGTGCAGTGGCACATACTGTAATTCCAGCATTCGGGGAGGCAGAGGCAGGCAGACCTCTGTGAGTTCAAGGCCAGCCTGATCTACAAGAGTCCAGGACAGCCAGGACTACACAGAGAAGCCCTATCTCAAAAAATAAAAACCACAGAACTGCAATCCAAAGCTTGGTATAGTAGCACATGTCTGAAATCCTAGCACTAATAAGACTGGGGAGGAGAAGCAGCCAGCTTGGGCTCCATAGTGAGTCAAAAGCAGTAACAAACTCAACAAAAGCCCACAAGCCCAACAACAACAAAAACTGTTGGTATCAGTCATTCTATTAAGAGTGTCTGTTGTAGAGAAATGAAAATTTCCCTAAAACCTAATCTTGCTTTTTTCAGTTGTAAATCTCTCTTGTTCAGAGAAGTTTACAGTCATCCATTGCTCCTACCTCTCTATCTCCCCTCATTTTTAAGTCAATCTGGGCTTCATCTTCAGTCTCTCCGACCACTTCTCCATTTCAATCACTTCCCCATTTCTACCGTCGTTGCGAGAATATTTGGTAAGAGCCCATATCTCAGCCCTCTCCAAATACAGCCTCTTCAGCTCCTCACACACCAAAGCCAGAGAGCAAGGCTCTAGCTCAATCTGCTTGTTTCACCTCCTATGCCTCTCACTTCACATGCCATTAATACTGAAAACACACAGCTTCAGATCCCTGACACACCCCCTACCCTGGTTTTCTGAGATAGGGTCTCTATCCACTCAGTCTGTAACCTTGCCTAGTCTGGAATGCCCCCTCCCTATGCAGGCCCCAAACTGCAAGCGAAGGCATGCACCCCCACACCTTGTGATAGCAATGTCTTATCCTTTGTTGTTGGTTTGGTTTCTCCAGACAGGGTTTCTCTGTGTAGCCTTGGCTGTCCTAGACTCACTTTGTAGACCAGGCTGGAGAGAGACCCGCCTGCCTCTGCTCCTTCCTCCCAAGTGCTGGGAGCAATGTCTTATCTTCAGTCAGTTCACTGACTGCCCTTCTCTCCCCAGGGCTTCCCTGTGAACTCTACTGAGGAGCTCAAGAGTCTCTACTATCAGTACGCAGGACTCAGCACACAAGAGTTATCAAATTGCTAAATAAACAAATGGCCAAGCTGACTTGTCTGGTTGGATATTGTTTGTATAGGTGAACAGTTAGATATACAAAGAGAACAGATACTTGCCTAGCACAAGTGAGGCCCTAGTTCAATTCTCAGCATGGCAAAATAGATTAATAAGTAATAATGATGACAATAATAAATGTCTGACTACGAAATTAATGGTTTTGCATTATTCAGTTTTTGCACAGAAATATTTTATCCAGAAAAACTACAAAAGTTATCTTAAGGTAGAATGAACATTTTAAAAAGTCCTACTGGCTGGAATGGACTTTGAAAAACACTTCATAGGGGGCTGGAGAGATGGCTCAGAGGTTAAGAGCACTGACTGCTCTTGCAGAGGTCCTGAGTTCAATTCCCAGCACCACATGGTGGCTCACAACCATCCATAATGTGATCGGATGCATACTGTATACATGATAAATAAAATTTTTAAAAAATTGAGTCTGTCTAAAAACAGGTTACTGGCCAGCCTTTAAAGAAAAAAAAAGAAAAACACTTCATAGGCATTTTACTTTAATCATAGCAGCAATGAGGGGTAGACGATGTTACTCTTTGAGACAGGGTTTCTCTGTGTAGCCTTGACTGTCCTGAAATTCCGTTGTAGACTAGGCTGGTCTCGAACTCACAGTGATCCGCCTGTCTCTGCCTCCCAAGGCCTGGGATTAAAGGTGTGTGCCACCACTGCCTGGCATGTTTTTTTTTTAATATATAAATAAGGATTACCCCATTGAAGACCTGCTTATGTCTCTAACACCAAACTTTTCCTGCACTGAGGCTCGCACCTTTTCCACCCAGCCTTTCCTCAATCACAGCCTCAGGTACGTGTCCATCCTCCTTTCTCCATCACACCACTTCCCCCCCTCCCCAAACAAGGCTCTGTGTAGCCTTGGCTGTCCTGACCTCACTTGGTAGACCAGGTTGGCCCCGAACTCACAGTGATGCCTCCCAAGCATGCCCAGGCTTCATCCACTCTTTAAGAAATCAGTCTGGCCAGGTGTGGTGGTGCACACACCCTGGAAGCAAGAGGCAGGCAGATTACTGGTCTACAAAGCCAGCCTGGTCTACAAAGCAAGTCCAAAACAGCTAAGGCTATACAGAGAAACTGTGTCTTGGGGAGGAAAGAAAGGAAGGAAGGAAGGAAGGAAGGAAGGAAGGAAGGAAGGAAGGAAGGAAGGAAGGAAGGAAGAAGGAGGAAGAAATCAGTCTGAGGCATTGGAGAGATAGTTCAGTGGTTAAGAGCACTCGCTGCTCTAGCAGAGGCACTGGTGTGCATGAAAACAGAGGACAAAGCCAGGCGTGGTAGCACACTCCTTTAATTCCACCACTTGGGAGGCAGAGGCAAGCCGATCTCTGAGTTCAAGGCCAGCCTGGTCTACAAGGTTCAGGACAGAGTTCGAGACCCACCTGGTCTATAAAGGGAGTCCAGGACAGCCAGGGCTGTTACACAGAGAAACCCTGTCTCAAAAAACAAAAAAGAAGAAAAAAAGAAAGCAGAACACAAGAAAGACAAACAGACAGACAGACAGATCTGAGCCAGGTTGCAGTGGTGCATGCCTGTAATCCCAGCACTTGGGATGCAGAGACAGGCCGATCTCTGTGAGTTCGAGGCCAGCCTGGTCTACAACGTTGAGTCCAAGACAGCCCGGGCTATTACACAGAGACCCTGTCTTGAAAACAAACAAACAAAAAAGGAAGTAATCACTCTGAAGGAAATGTGGGGTCTGGCTCAGTAGAATACTTGCTACCAAGTCTAGGCCAAGGCTTAATCACCAGCACCACCACACACAAGGAAGTGGTGTGATTTTTTTTTTTTTTTTTAAAGACAAGGTTTCTCTGTTTTTAGCCTGGCTGTACTGGACTCACTTAGTAGACCAGGCTGGCCTCAAACTCAGCGATTGCCTGCCTCTTCCTCCCAAATGCTAGAATTAAAGGTGCGCATCACCACTCCTGGCTAATTTATTTGTTTTTTACATTATGTACATTGGTATTTTGTCTGCATGTGTCTGTCTGCCTGAGGGTATCAGATCCCTTGCAACAAGAGTTATAGTTGTGAGCTGCCACATGAGTGCTGAGACTTGAACCCAGGTCCTCTCAGAAGAATAGCCACTGCTCTTCACCTCTGAGCCATCTCTCCAGCCTGTGAAATGTTAATCCCAGCACTTTGGAGGCAGAGGAAGGCGGATCAAGTGAGTTCCAGGCCAACCTGGTCTACAAAGGGAGCCCAGGACAGCCAAAAAGATAACATAGAAAAACCCTGTGTACAAAAAACTAAAAAGTTTCACACACCTCCTGGTTAAGGTTCACACTCCTCTTGAAATCTGAGTATCTAGGCTGCTTTTGGCAAAATAGACTGGCAGCAACACCGACTTCTGAGACTGTTATAAAAGGCTGGCTGAAACAATGAGCCACCGTGAAAGAAACACAGTTAACACAATCAAAGTATGACCTCACCAAAGCCTACTTACTGTAGCTGCTCTTGCCAAGAGCCCCAGGTGAGCACCCGTTCTTCTAACCATGCCTGTCAAAATGCTGGTGGAATGTGGACCTTTCACCCTAGTTGGTCAACCCCAGCCTTCAAGAGCCCATGCAAAGCCTCAGGCATAGCAGAGATAAGCCATCTCTATCAGATTTTTTTCCACAACAATATAAACATAACAAAATGCTTCATAGGGCTGGAAAGATGGCTGAGTGGTTAACACTGACTGTTCTTCCAAAGAATTAAATTCAATTCCCAGCAACCACATGTCTCACAACTGTCTGTAACTCTGGTTCCTGGGGATCTAACACTCTCTTCAGGTCTGCATAGACACACATGCAGGCAAAACACCCATACATATACATACACACATGCACACTCTTTCTCCCCCCCTCAATGTTTTATACTATTAACTTGGGAAATTGTGTGACTATAGTTGAAAGGAGAACTATATCAGCAGTGACACATAACTGTTAAGAATCTAAACTACTCCGGAGGCAGCGGCTGGTGGATCACTGTTGAGTATGAGGCCAGCCTGGTCTACAAACTGAGTCCAGGACAGCCAAGGATACACAGAGAAACCCTGTCTGGAAAAAAAAACCAAAACCAAAAACCAAACCAACCAAACAAGAAAAACAAAAATCTGAACTAGGGCTGGAGAGATGGCTCAGAGGTTAAGAGCACTGGCTGCTCTTCCAAAGGTCCTGAGTTCAATTCCCAGCAACCACATGGTGGCTCAGAACTATCTATAATAGGATCCAGTGCCCTCTTCTGGCGTGCAGATGTACATGCAGGCAGAATACTGTATAAATAAGTAAATCTTAAAAAAAAAAAAAGGCAGTTTTCCTTTTTCACTGCTAAAAGTGAAAAGTCCCTCTGAGTGAATGTCTGCTCTCCCTACTCCTAAAGGAGGGCACATATGGGTCAGTAGGTCAGATGTAAGCATGTTTAGGTTGGCATATCAACTCCAAAAAAGACCACACATGGAGATAGGACAGACAGAGTATCTTACAGTGGGGCCTAGGCTCACTTCAAACTCATAGCCTACGTTGTTCCTAAATATGGAACAAACACTTGTCTCAGGCTCTCAAATGCTTCAAGTGTAATATATATGTGTGTGTGTGTGTGTGTGTTATATACATACATATATATGTTAAGTGTTGCGTGTGCCTGCACACCAGAAGAGGGCACCAGATCTCATTATAGATGGTTATGAGCCAACACGTGGCTGTGGGAATTGAATTCAGGACCTCTGGAAAAGCAAGCAGTGCTCTTAACCTCTGAGCCATCTCTCCAGCCCTTCACGTGTATTCTTTTTATTTATTTTTAAATTTTATTTTATATGTATGGATGTTCTCCCTACATGTATATATGTGAACCAAATATGTGCCTGATACCCTTGGAGGCCAAAAGAGGGCATCAGACTCTCCAAATGGAGTTACAGATGGTTGTGAGCCATCATGTGGGTGCTGGGAACTAAACCCAAGTCCTCAAGTGTATGCTTTAACTTCTGTCAAATGGACATGAAAACGTTCTAGGCAGATTTAGTCTTTGTTCAAATTTAATTTGAAATTGCAAAATAGGTGTGATACAAGTCAGGAGGATCTGCACACGCTGGCTCTTACGTCTAGCTAGGGACAAACTCTAGGGCTAAAATTTGGTTATAACTTAGAATAATAAAATCCAGAACCTTTTTTAAAAAAAGAATTATTGCCTTTCCGGCGGTAATAACCTCCCTATGAGAATACGCCTCTCGGAAAGGATCTCCTTCATCCCTCTCCAGAAGTGGAGAAGAGGAAACACAAGAAAAAGCACCTGGGGCAGAGCCCCAATTTCTACGTTATGGATGTGAAGTGCCCAGGCTGCTATAAAATCACCACGGTCTTTAGCCATACACAAACGGTAGTCTTCTGTGTTGGCTGCTCCACTGTTCTCTGTCAGCCTACAGGAGGAAAAGCAAGGCTGACAGCAGGATGCTCCTTCAGGAGGAAGCAGCACTGAAAGTACCTAATTCAAGATGAGAGGGAAACCACCCCAATAAACACATTTTGGATATAAAAAAAAAAAAGATTTATTTTTATATATGAATGTTTTGCCTGAATGTATGTATGTGCACCACTTGCATGCCTGGTGCATGAAGAAGTCAGAAAAGAGCATCAAATACCCTAGACCTAGAGTTGTGGATGGTTGCAAGTCATCTTGTGGGCACTGGGGATGGAACCCAAGCACTCTGGAAGAAGCAGCACACGTTCTTTTTATGGTTGTTTTTTGTGTGTGTGTGGAGGGGGTTGTTTGTTTGTTTGTTTTTTAATTTTGAAGACAGGGTTTCTCTGTGTAGCCTTGGTTGCCCTGGACTTGCTTTGTAGACAGGCTGGCCTCAAACTCAGAGATCCACCTGCCTCTGCCTCCCAGTGCTGGGTCCTCTTAACCACTGAGCCAATCCTCCAACTTTCTCTGTGTATGAGACAGAGACAGACAGGGTCTTAGTATATAGCCAGGTTGTTCCTGACCTCATCCCACCCATCCTGGATCCTCTGCCTCTCACATGCTGGGATTACCTAGCTCACTGGGTATAAGTCAGTGTGTGTGTGTGTGTGTGTGTGTGTGTGTGTGTGTGTGTGTGTGTGTATGTGTCCCTCTCTCCTTCCTCCGCCCCCTAAACAAGCTCTAGCTGTCCTGGAACTCGTTCATGAGACCAGGCTGGCTTCGAACTCACAAAGATCCACCTGCCTGTGCCTCCCAAATGCTGAGATTAAAGGCATGTACCACCACACCTGGCAGGTATAAGTCTCTAAGGCAGTGGTTCTCAATCTTCTTAATGCTGTGACCCTTTAATGTTGTGGTCACCCCCAACCATAAAACTATTTTAGTTGCTACTTCATAACTGTAGTTTTGCTACTGTTATAAATCGTAATGTAAATATATTTTGGACATACAAGTTTGACAACCTGGTCTCAGACCCATTGGTTAACAACTGCTGATTGAAGAGCACTGCTCTTCCAGAAGACCCAGCTTTTAATCCCAGTACTCACACAGCAGCTCACAATCTCCAAAAGAACCAGTGACTCCTCTGGAGCACTAGTGACACATGTAATACAGACACAAAGGTGGCAAGACAACCCTACACATGAAACAAGCTGGACTGAGTGAGAATGCTGACCAAGTAAAGGTTATTTACTGACAACCTGAGTTTAATCACCAGGGCCTGGGGCTGGAGAGATGGCTCAGAGGACTGGCTGTTCTTCCAGAGGTCCTGAGTTCAATTCCCAACAACCATATGGTGGCTCTTAACCATCTACAATGTGATCTGATGCCCTCTTCTGGTCTGCATGTATACATGAAGGCAGAACACTGTATACATAATAATAAATAAATAAATAAATCTTTTTTAAAAAATAATAATCACCAGGGCCCATGTGGTAGAAGGTAAAAGTTGACTTCCATGGTTATGCATGTACAAAATAATTTTTTCAAGTAAATGACCAAATATCATTTTTTAAAACTTTAACTTAGCTGGGCGTGGTGGCGCACGCCTATAATCCCAGCACTCAGGAGGCAGAGGCAGGTGGATTGCTGTGAGTTTGAGGCCAGCCTGGTCTACAAAGTGGGTCCAGGACAGCCGAGGCTACACAGAGAAACCCTGTCTCGAAAAACCAAAAAATCAAAACAAAACATAAAATTTAACTTTGCCAGGCACAGTGGCTCACGCCTTTAATCCCCACACTTGGCAACGCAAAGGCAGGCAGATCTCTGTGAATTTGAGGCCAGCCTGTTCTACAAAGTGAATCCAGGACAGCCAAGACTACATAGAGAAACCGTGGCGCAAAAAAAAAAAAAAAAAAAAAAAAGATTAACTTTGAGGTTGGCCTCAAGTTGACTGGCCATCAGACAACCCAGTCTGATGGAACTGCAAGCATGTACCATCATGCCCAGCTCATGCTACTTTTTTTTGTTTTGCTTTTTGTTTTTTGAGACAGGGTTTTTCTGTGTAGTCCTGGCTGTCCTGGACCTGATCTACAAGAAGAGTCCAGGACAGCCAGAGACTAGACACTAGATAAACCCTGTCTTGAAAACAACAACAAAAAATAAACAAAAAAAGATAAGACTATTTCCATCTCCCAGAAAAGTCTCCTGTGGCCCTTGATAGCCCTTCCTCTCTTTCATTTCCCTAGGCCCTTAGCAAACACTGGTCTCCTTTCTATCCCTTCATCTTTACCTTTTTTTGGTAAGTGGGGCCATAAAACCTATGTTTAAAACAAAATTTAAGACAGTTTTACAATGTAGCTGAGGTTGGCCTCAAACTCGTCCATTCTGGTCTACAAAGTGAGTCCAAGACAGGAAGGCCCTGTCATGGGCAGGAGAGAGTGGGGGTAAAAAAAAGGGGGGGGGCAGATAGAAGCTCTGGCTTTTATCTGCAGTGTAAATATATATAAATAAAGAAACATGATTTGCAAAAAGAAGTTTTCCTCCTTATCTACTATTCTGTTTCTCATGTGTTTTGATTTTTCACATGTTACTATTCACCTTTATGGGTAATAAAAGTTCATCAAAGCTCAGAAAAACTAGTTAACTGTCTAGGGCCAGAAGGTATATCTAACTTCCTGCAACTGGAATTTCAGGTGGTTATGAGACCCAGTGTGGGTGCTGGGACTCAGCCATCTTAACCATTTAGCCATCTCTCCAGCCCCAAAATACAAGGCTTTTAAAAGATACCTTACCTATCAATTTTTTGTTCTGTAGTTGATTTGAATAAGGATTTCAAAGCGTTTGGCACTTTGTAAGCCTGGACTATTTGGTAGAGGACTGGAGGCAGAGGTTTGCTTATTAACAGCTCTAGATATGTACATCATTTACTTGCTGTTTTATTTTTGTTTTGTTTAGTTTTTTGTTTAGTTTTGTTTTGTTTAGTTTTGTTTTTTGAGACAGGGTTTCTCTGTGTCACACTGCCTGTCCTAGACTCTTCTTGTAGATCAGGCTGGCCTTGAACTCACAGCGATCCACTTGCCTCTGCCTCCCAGTGCTGGGACTAAATGCGTGCGCCACCACACCCAGCATGTTCTCTGTCTTGACTGTGGTGGTGCCTACATGACTGCATTATCGGTCAGACTCATCAGATTGTCCACTTAAAGTGTTGATGTTGTGTCTCTGCAAGCCAGACTAACAAGAGCTTCTCAAGAGGCAGAGATCGCACATTCACTGCTGTACCTTCATGCTACCTTCAGAGGTCTACGTTAAGTTGTGCAGTGATGACAGGTAAGGGCAGGCTGTGCTTGAACGTGAGATGTGACAGTGACTCAGGCCCCACGTTGTGGCAGCTATTTCCATATCAGGCATATGCAAGAACTATAAGGGGAGCATGGCAAGATGAATTAGTGTGACCAGTTTAGATATGCCACAAACCTCTTGATTTTAGCAATGATACGTAACTTTGCTGGGCATGGTGGCACATGCCTGTAAAACCAGAACTCAGGGAGGCAGAAGCAGGCAGATTTCTGTGAGTTCAAGGCCAGCCTGGTCTACAAAGTGAGTCCACGACAACTAGAACTACACAGAGAAGCCTTGTCTCGAAAAAAAGGGGAAGAATTGTAAAGAATGAGCCACTTCAGTCTATAATAATCACAAATACCACCTAAACTATGCATTCCAGACTAAAAATAAATTTCTTCTCCTTGTGTCCTCCTACACCTTTTAAAATATACTTATTGGGGCTGGAGAGATGGCTCAGAGGTTAAGAGCACCGCCTGGTCTTCCAGAGGTCCTGAGTTCAATTCCCAGCAACCACATGGTGGCTCACAACCATCTATAATGTGATCTGATACCCTCCTCTGCAGATAAAGCACTCATACGCAATAAATAAAATAAATAAATCTTTAAAATATATATACTTATTAAAGCCAGGCATGGTGGAGCATGCCTTTAATCCCAGCACACAGAAGGCAGAGGCAGGCTGGTGCAGGTCACTGGTCTATACAGTGAATTCCAGGATAGTCAGAGCTACATAGTGAGACTATAGATAGACAGACAGACAGACGGATGGATGGATAATAGATAAGGGGTACACATATTGAAAGAAGACTCAAATGCAGTCTTTTGGTTTTTATTTCAGTTTCGAAAACCATGTTTTGGTTCTACTTAAAGTTTTGATTTTGAGGCCAAGCGTGGTTGCGCATGCCTTTAATCCCAGCAGTTAGGAGACAGAGGCAGGCAGATTGAGAAGGCCAGCCTAGTCTACAAAAGCGAGTCTGGGACAGCCAAGGCTACACAGAGAAATGCTATCTCCAAAAAAGAAAAAAAAAAAAAAAAAAATTTTTTGATTTGAAAAAAAAAAAAAAAAAAAGCCAAAAACAAAACAATGAAGCCAATCAATCTATTTACTTGCTTCATTTTTTAGAGTGACTAAAGAATATGATGATCAATCGAGCCAATAAGTTTCTTCAAAAGAACATAAGGCCTCTGAACTTCAAGGTTGGTGGGACACGACCACATTCTCATGGGTGGGGCAGTTATGGGCAGCGTGGGGCAGAAGGCTCCTGTGAGCTAGGCCAGCAACCCAGCAAGAACTATGGACCGAAAAGAGTGAGGGGCGCAGGGCAGTGGAAAGGAAGGAAGAGGAAGAAAAGGCGAAAGGTCCAGTCTAGGTAATTTTCTAATCTATCTCACGTGGAAGAACATATACAACTATATTAATACACTACCGAGATGACTCAGACCAACGTCTACGTAAATAGATTAAATTTACCCACTAGCTATCAAGCACAAGTGGTACCTTGAAGATCAAAATTAAAAGAATTTGATACCACTAGGTCACCATGTCTCAGGATGATTTTCAAAGCATGAAAACACCGAAGCATAGAAGCTTTTCCAAAAGGATGGCATTTTCTTGCCAGCAGTTACCTCATAGCTCGGTATAATGAAAGGCCAGTGAAGTTTCTTTACAAGTTAGTTGCTAAATGCTTTACAGAGGACAAAAGCTAGGCTAGGACACTTTGGAATCCGATGCGGGACGAAGGGTTCAAAAAACACTTGGGCAGGCCAAACATTTCCTCAATAGAACTTCTACTACACGTTTGTCACTCCCTAGCAATCCTGCTCCAGGTGGTTGGCTGGTTGGTTTCTGAAGGTCCTTGCGAACAAAATCCTTTTATATAGATGTGCTGGGTGTGCACACTGGAACCGGCCCGAGAGCTGCTCTAAGGCAACCTCTGCAGCGGAAGGAAAAGCCAACCCAGTGGGTGTCCCTCCGCTGGGCAGCAGGACAGCGCACAGCTTCGTATCTGTCTCTCAAAACGCTCAAGTCTACTGCTTCAGAGCTGATTTAGATGTGCAAGACGGGAAGCTACTCCTTGATAAAAAAAAAAAAGCAGCCGGCGCACAACTACACAACTACCCGGGTGCGTTCGGGAACTAAGGGGGCCCACAGGGATCTCTCTCTCTGTGTCTCTGTCTCTGTCTCTGTCTGTCTCTCTCTCTCTCTCCCTCCCTCCCTCCCTCTCCCCTATGGGGCACTTAGTTTTAGCGCCTGTCATTAAACTTAGTCCCATCTTAAAGGACGGTCCACTCGGCCCGACCAGGTCCTATGAATCTGCACCCAATGGACAGGCAGGCTGTTTGTTAACCTGCCCGGTGTAAAAGGAAGAGTTGTGTTCAAACACGCACCGGCCGCGGCAGCGCACGGACCCGTAATGCTCAGCGGACCGTAAGGACAGCGCGCAGGCCGCACCGCACCGCACGCGCGCGGCAGGGCAGGGCTGCGCCTTGACCCCCCGCCCCGGCCTGGAGAGCATCCCCCCGCTGCTGCCACCCTGAGGGCCTGCCACCCTGCCTGCGGCGCGGTCCACTCACGTTTTCAGTGTCCCGTTCATTCACCGTTGGCAAAGGGGTCCTAGTGGACATCTTACTGCGCTTTGATTCTGCACAACGCCAAGGCGAAAACAAAACCGCCCAGCTGTGGGCGGCCGGCGAGCAGCGGCCGCGAGCCTCCGGGCCCTGCCCTCCCCTGCCGGGGTCTAGATCTCCGGCCTGGCCCGGGCCGTGCGCCCGCGGGCCCCGGGGCTCATTCTCCCCCAGCGCCGGCGGCCGCGGCGAGGAGCCCGGTGGAAGCGGGCCGGCTGGCTGCCGCAAGCCTCGGGCCGCCTCTCGCCTCCTCGCCGCTCGCAGCCGCAGCGCCGCGGAGCGGAGCTCAGCCCCGGCGGCTCGACACGGCACGGCCGGCAGCCCCTGAAGAGGCGGCGGCGGCGGCGGCAGCGGCGGCGGCGGCGCAGGAGGATGCAGCGGAGATGAAGCGCAAGACAGGCCGCCGCGGCCTGCAGGCGCCGACCATGGAGGGGGCCGCGGAGGAGGCGCCCACGCCCGGCTGCTTTTCCCTTCTCCCGCTCGCTTTCCGCCCGGCCTCGCCCTGCCGGCTGCCACCGCCGCTCCCCGGCACCTCAGGAGCTTCACAGACCCAAGATGGCCGCGCCTCGGCTTCCTCCGCTGCCTCCGGCTGCCGGAAGTGACGCCGCGGCCGCCTGGAGTTCCGCCAATCAGCGTGTTCGGAGCAAGCTGCCGGCTGCTGTTGCTAGGGGCGACTCGTCCTGTTGGTTCTGGGTGGGTGGTGCCTTTGGGAAGGACTGGCTTGGTTTCCTCCTGCTCCAGCCGGCGGTGAGTTCCAATGGTCCAGATTGCCTGGGCATCCCTGACACCTCCCGGCCACTGCCCTAGTGACCGTCTTGCGCCCGACTGCTGGGCTGGCATTTACAGAGTACAGATCTAGGCTAGCTGGATTACACTACACGCGGAGATCCTACGGTTTGCAAAAGCTGAGTTCGCTTTCGCCGGGCTACGCGGCAAAGGATGGAGCTCCCGAGGCAGAGCAGCAGTTACAGGTCTAGCGGAGTGAGAAAGAGTCAGGCTCTTGCTTCATAACTGAGCCATCCTGGCTGTGCATCCAGGCAGTGAACTTTCTTGCTTCTGGCTAAGGGCCACTGGGTATTGGACCTGGCCGAACTGACCACCCATTCAGATGACAGAGTGCAGTAACAAAAGTGGCACAAAGGGGATGGGAAGAGGGGTTCGATGAGATCACATAGACGCCCCCAGGGATCAGTTCCTAAATGCCAGTAGAGGCGGATATAATCAATATTTCTGTCTTTCCCTCTTCCCCCTTTCACCCTCTCTCTCCCTCCACTCTCTTTTTCTTCTCCTTTTCTCCTTCCTCCTTCCTTGGCTTTCCCTCAAGGTCCCCATCCTGCTCCCCTCTCTTGCCTCAGCCTCCTGCATAGTGATATTACTATAGGCGTGGGCCAGGATGAGTGACCTGCCTTTTCTAGAAGCCCTCCTCAGCGTGTCGTCGTGTCTTTATGTCTTCTGAGGACAGGAGGGCTGTCGGGGTAATGCAAACTGCTTCTGTTAGTCCACCTGGTACTGGTTATTCATTAAGCCTCAGGGTACCCCTGTAAGATGCAGACGCAGCATATGACATGGCGTCTTGATAAATTAGTTGCTTAACCAAATCATCTATGTTGTTGGCTATAGAAGAAACTGGACCCTCCCCCCCCCTCCTGCAGCTTTAGAAATAGGTAAACTAACTTGTGAGTGACTAAGCTTTGCTTTCTTTCCTTCTTATGTTTTATTCACTTGCTTGGTTTGGTTTTGCGCCCCTCCCCACCACCTGCCCAATATCTTGCTGTATCTGGTATGTTTCCTGCTTCATGTAACAGATCTTTAAACACCAACATCACTTCCAGAGGGGCCAGAGGACCCCATTACAAAACAACACTGAGCTAAGACACACTCAGAATGCCTATCTTACTCTCAGAGGGGTGTACTCAAGGGGACCAGGTGGCCCTACTTAAAGTGTTACTCTCTTTCTCCCTTTTTGGTCAAGGAGAGATCCACAGTGGTATTCCTCTGAAGCAAGTGTGTGTTCCACACAGTTCAACTGAAATGTAGGTTGTGATAAATGGAAGTGTGCTCAAGGGCCAGAAGACATCCAGCCCCATGTGGGGGCCTGGGTAGGAGAAAGCTTACAGAAGGCATGATTGCTCCGAAGAGGGATTGAAGGCTGAAGAGGCAGAGAGAGAAAGATCCTGGGGTCTTTTGCACAGCCAATTAAGGCTAATCCAGAGGTATGGATGGTGGTGAGAAGCAACAGGGTGGAGCCAAGCAAGCAGCACAAGCATGTGGGGATGGGAAGGCACACAGAAGACACCAGAGCCAGGTAGACTTAGGCATAGCATTAGACAGAGCTTTAGACAGAGCTTTAGACAGAGCATGGCTCCAGGTCTCCCCTCAACCTGATGAACTCTGGTGCTTCAACATTGGCTCCTGGTGAGTTGGGGAAGCCTCTCAAAAGGTTGTCAGCCTCAAGCTGGAGCTTTGAAAAGCCAGTGGACACTTCAGAGCGTTCCACATTGGCCAGAGAGGTAACTGGACGTGAGGCTTGCCCTAGGGAGACTTCCTCAAGTTGTTTCCTAGTTCTCGTAAGGTTTGGAATTGGAGACACTGAAGTATAAAAATCACAGGAAAGGGGGACTTAGGAAGACATGAAGGAGAGGAGGAGGCCCTTATGTGGTCCTGAACTTTGCACTTCTGAGATCTCTCTGGGAGGAAGGGAACAATTCACCCTTAAAACTGCTGTTTTCGGGGCTAGAGAGATGGTTCAGAGGTTAAGAGCACTGACTGCTTTTCCAGAGGTCCAGAGTTCAATTCCCAGCAACCATATCTATAATGTGATCTGATGCTTTCTTCTGGCCTGCAGGTGTGCATGCAGCCAGAGCACTGTATACATAATAAATTTTAAAAAAAATTTTAAACTGCTGTTTTCATAGTTCTTGCTTCCTGAATGATTCTTCTCCCCTTTACTTTTTTAGACAGTATCGCTGCATAGAGCAGGCTGGCCTCAAATTCCGATCTGCTTCAACCTTCCTAATGCTGAAATTGCAAATGTGCACCCTCATGCCCAGTTTGTTCCCTGTCTTTCTATTTCCTACTTTGAGCATTTTAAGAACAAACCCATTGCAGTTCAGAAATGTACCTAGGGCTGCTGGGAAGATTGCTCAGTGGTTACAGCTCCTGATGCTTAAGCAGAAGGATTAGGTCTCCCCAGATCATGTAAAACCCAGGTAGAAGCCGGGCGGTGGTGGCGCACGCCTTTAATCCCAGCACTCGGGAGGCAGAGGCAGGTGGATCACTGTGAGTTCGAGGCCAGCCTGGACTACAAAGTGAGTCCAGGACAGCCAAGGCTACACAGAGAGACCCTGTCTCGAAAAACCAAAAAAAAAAAAAAAAACCCAGGTAGAAAAAGCAGCCCACTTGTATTTCAGCCCTTAAAAGACAGGGTCTCTCACTAGCCTGGAACTCCCCACCAATTAAGCTAAACTAGCTGTCCAACAGGCCCCAGGAACCTTTCTGCCCCTGCCTCTTAAACCCGAGCATTGCACGCATACACCACCATACCTGTCTTATGTCCAGGGTTCAGAGGATCAGACTCAGGGCCGTGTGCTTCCATGGCTAGCCCTTCACATCCCAGCTCTTGGGAGGCAGAAGCAGGAGGATTTCTGTGAGTTTGAAGCCAACCTAGTGTAAAGAGTTCCTTCCAGGCCTGCTGAGATGACATAGTGAGACACTGTCTCAAAAAAAAGTGAGAGGGTGCTGGAGAGATGACTCAGCACTAACAAGTACTGGCTGCTCTCATAGAGGACCTGTGTTCAGTGCCCAGCACCCACAAGGCAGCCCACAACTCTAAAACTCCAGTTCCAGGGAGTCCAATGTCTCCTGGCTGCCTCAAGTACATGGCATGCTCGCAAAAACACAGAGTCAAAACACACTTAAAATAACTCTTAAATTTTACTTAGTTTTTTGGTTTTTGTTTTGGTTGTTTGGTTTTTTGGGGTTTTTTTTGAGATAGAGTTTCTCTGTGTAGCCCTGGGTATCCTGGAACTCACTCTGTAGGCAGGCTAGCCTTGAACTTAGTCAGAGAGATCCATGTACCTCGCCCTCTGGGGTGCTGGGACTAAGGGTGTGTACCATCACTACCTGACAAAATAATCTTTTTTAAATGGCATATTGGGAGAATTTAACAATAGCTAGTAACATTAGCAACATCATCAAGTTTGGCATGCTCCACAATACCACAGTTCTATCCAGAATTTTTACCTGAACATAGGCTGACAAGGTAGCACATCAGATGAGAGCGCTGGCGACTAAGCCTGTCACCCTGAGCTCAATCCCTCGGTACCCAGTGGAAGAGCAATGGCTCCTGCAGGCTGTCCTCTGATTGCTGAGCCTGCCCTGCTGCTTGTATGTGAATATACACACATAAGTGAGTAAGCATAATTTACAAGTTTTAGTTAATATTTTGTTTGTTTGTTTGTTTTCAGGGACTGACAGATTTTTTTTTTTTTTTTTGGTTTTTTGAGACAGAGTTTCTCTGTGTAATAGTCCTGGCTGTCCTGGAACTCTATAGACCAGGCTGGCCTCAAACTCAGAGATCCACCTGCCTCTGCCTCCTGAGTGCTGGGATTAAAGGCATGCACCACCACTGCCCAGCTTACCTATATTGCTCTTATTGGGGGCCAGAGCTGGGTTCTCAGCCTTCATATCAGGCAGCTGATCATTACCTGGAATTCTAGGGAATCTGACACTTTTTGGACTCTACAAGGCCAGGACAGTCAAAACTACACAGAGAGACATGTCTGGAAAAACCAAGTCCAAAACAAAATAAAAAATAATAAAAATAAACCTTTAAAAATGTTTTAAAGGCCGGGCGGTGGTAGCGCACGCCTTTAATCCCAGCACTTGGGAGGCAGAGGCAGGCGGATCGTTGTGAGTTCAAGGCCAGCCTGGTCTACAAAGCGAGTCCAGGACAGCCAAGGATACACAGAGAAACCCTGTCTCAAAAAAAAAAAGGTTTTAAAGACGTGTTTGGAAAGGTGACAGTGGCTCACACTTTTTAATCCCAGCACTAGGAACTCTAATGAATTCAAGGCCAGCCTGGTCTACAGAGTGAGTCCAAGACAGCCAAGGCTACACAGAGAAACCCCCTGTTGGAAAAACAAATAATAAGTAACTAAATAAATGAAAGAAAGGTTTGAAATCTACTGAGGGAACATGTATAAAGATATTCACAAATAACATTCAAGGTTCCTTTTTTTTTTAAGCTAGAAATTAGATAAATGTCTATTATCAGTATGAGTAGAAAATATGGCATGTTTGCACCAAAACTAATATGTAACAGAGACAAAAACTGTATTAGCGCTAGCCTTGTGTAGTAAAGGGACTGAGTCTCAGGAACATGATCTTCAGCTGGTAAGTTGGTTCAGTGGGTGAAGACACATGCTGCCAAACTCTAAGGACCTGAGTTTGATTCCTGGTACACAGTCTGACGTTTGCTGCCAGTGTGGAAAGGGGGGAGGAATGAAAGTGTAAAAAACCCTCAGTGCTCTAGTCTTACAACTTCATCAGTCAGTCCCTGAGCTCCTCACATGG
This sequence comes from Acomys percivali, assembly GCA_907169655.1. Classification (NCBI taxonomy): domain Eukaryota; kingdom Metazoa; phylum Chordata; class Mammalia; order Rodentia; family Muridae; genus Acomys; species Acomys percivali. Next base: position 201,508,452 of record OU015742.1, on the reverse strand, counting down.
ACAGCTCCAGGTTAAGGCAGGCAGGACAAGAGGAAGCAGAGAATTTGTTAAGACAGATTCCATTCCTGAGGCTAGGATGCCTTCTCTCCTGTGGTGTGACCTCAGCCATGAGCTGTGTAGGGCTGGCCCTCTGAGTCAGCCTTGGGTTCCACCTACACGCCTTCCCCGTGGGGTGTCAGGGCTCAAAGCCTTCCTTCAGTGCGAGGTCAGGAAAACCAAGGGCGTAATGTGATCAAGCACAGATGAGTAATTGGAGTGTTTGAATATTAATAGGAAGTAGCTTTTGTAGCCAAGGAAGTCCAAAACAGAGTTTCTTAAAACAAACTCTCTAATCTAAACCCAAGTGAAACAAATAGAAAATAAGAGAAACCCCAAATTCCTAAATCTTCCTAGGGAGGGAAACCTCCGAAGAAATCCTACTTTTATAAAAGTATTGCTTTAAGTCACAGTTTTAGTCTGGGCATGGTAACACCCACTTTTTATCCCAGCACTTGGAAGGCAGAGGAGGGCAGATCCCTATGAGTTCAAGGCCAACCTGCTCTACACAGCAAATTTCAGTCCACATAGTGAGACCCTGTCTCAAAACAACAAAACCACAACTTCTAACCTTTTTTTTCTTAGCAGGGGGTAATTCTGGGAACCAACCCCAGAGCTCTGTGCACGATCTTCAACCAACTCCTAGTCAACTACTGCTGAGCTACAGAGCCATCTTATTCAGGTCAGGCCTTGAATCACCATTTAGCCTAGGCTGCCCTCAAACTCACCATCTGATTTGGTTGTTGAGATAAAATATCCTGGCAAATGCCAGGCTCTGGGGGCAGGGGTACACCTTTGACCCCAGCACTCAGGAGACAGAGACAGGCAGAGGGATCTCTCTGAGTTTGAGACCAGGTTGAGTCCAGGACAGACGAGGATACACAGAGAAACCCTGTCTCAGAAAACAAAACATAATTCCTGCCAAAGCATCTTAGGGAAGAAAGGGTCTATTTTACCTTACAATTCCAGTTTATAGCCCATCAGTGTCAGAGTCACAACAGGAGCATGAACCAGACAGCCCATGTCCACAGCCAAGAACAGAAGTACACGCCTGCCTGCCTACTACTTCCTTGCTCTCCCTGTCCCCTACTCATATATAGCCCTGGCCTCCAACCCAGGGAGTGGTGCTGCCACTTTCAGCCTGGGTCTTCCATTAATTTAGGCAATCAAGACAGTCTCCCACCTGGCTAGGACCAGCCTGCTCCAGACTCACTGAGACCCTTTCCTGGTGACTCTAGGCTATGTCAAGTTGACAATTAAAACTGACAAGCACAGATGAGCAGCAGCACAGTTGCCCAGCATATATAAGGCTCTAAGATGAACCCTCAGCAGCAAACACAAAACACAATTCCTAAGAGGTCTGTGGCCAAAGACCTCAGATAGGTTCAGTGAACCTGTAGAGATGAGGACACAGGGACAAACCTGGAACTAGCCATTTCCTGACTTCAAAACTTAGTACAAAACTACAAACATGGCTGGGCATGGTGAGGACACCTTTAATCCCAGCACTAGGGAGGCAGAGTCAGGCAGATCTCTGAGTTCAAGGCCAGCCTGGTCTACAGAGCCAGTTCCAGGACATCAGGACTAGAGTAGAGACCCTGTCAAAACAAATCGAAACATGGGCTGGAGAGATGGCTCAGAGGTTAAGAGCACCGCCTGCTCTTCCAGAGGTCCTGAGTTCAATTCCCAGCAACCACATGGTGGCTCACAACCATCTAGAATGTGATCTGATGCCCTCTTCTGGCATGCAGATGTACATGCAGACAGAGCACTGTATACATAATAATAAATAAATAAATCTTTAAAAAAAAAAACAAAAACAAAAACAAAAATCGAAACAAAACAGGGCTGGAGAAATGGCTCTGAGGTTAAGAGCACTGTCTGCTCTTCCAGAGGTCCTAAGTTCAATTCCCAGCACACACATTGTGGCTCATAACCATCTATACTGCCCCCTTCTGGATGCAGGTGTACATGCAGATAGAGCGCTCACATACATAAAAGTAAGTAAATAAATATATTAAAAGCAAAACAACAACAAAAACCACAGTGAGGAGTGGAGAGATGCCTCTAGTGGTGAAAAAGCTACCAGTTGGGGTCAATGCCCAGCACCATATGGCACCTTGCACCATCTACAACTTCAGGCCTGGATGGGCTCCAGGCTTCTCTGAACACAGACATATTGTCTTGGATACATTTCTATTGCTGTTATAAAACACCATGAGGCAGCCGGGCGGAGGTGGCGCACGCCTTTAATCCCAGCACTCAGGAGGCAGAGGCAGGCGGATCACTGTGAGTTCAAAGCCAGCGTGGTCTACAAAGGGAGTCCAGGACAGCCAAGGCTACACAGAGAAACCCTGTCTCAAAAAACCAAAAAAACCAAAACAAAACAAAAAAAAACCCATGAGGCAACTTAAAAAAGGAAGCATTTGGGGCCTTGCTTAACACTTAGAGAGGATGAATTCATCATGATGGGGAGCCTGGTGGCAGTCCAATATGACACTCAGAGTTCACATTTGCTCCTCAAGCTGCAGACAGAAAATGTGGCTCTGGCATGGGTTTTTGAAGTCTCAAAGCCAACCAGGCCTTAGTGGCACACACCTTGAAATCTCAAAGCCCATCCCCAATGGCACATCTTCCCCAGCAAAGCCACACACACTTCAACAAGACCACACTTTCTAATCCTCCCCACCAGCCCAGCAAACTGGGAACCAAGCATTCAAGCATATGGGCTTATGGGAGCCTAGCTCATCAAAACCACCACACATGCCCCAATTCATAAGGCTGATCGCTATGAGTTCGAGGCCAGCCTGGTCTACAAAGCGAGTCCAGGACAGCCAAGGCTACATAGAGAGACCCTGTCTCAAAAAACCAAAAGAAGATGAAGACAAGAAGAAGGAGGAGGAGGAGAAAAAGAAGAAGCTACAACCAATAAGACACCATGGTAAGGGGCTGGAGAGATGGCTCAGTGGTTAAGAGTGCCACCTGCTCTTCTAAAGGTCCTGAGTTTGGATCCCAGCAACCACATGGTGGCTCACAACCATCTGTAATGTGATCTGATGCCCTCTTCTGGCCTACAGTTGTACATGCAGGTAGAACACTGTATACATAATAATAAATCAATAACTCTTAAAAAAAAAAAAACCACCATGGTACTAGCACAAATACAGGCATTTGAGTGAGCTAGAGACAACTCAATGATATGACACTTACCTAGCATGCTAATTAACAGAACTGAACCCAGACCCACTCATATCTTTGTGTGTGGGGGGTTGTTTTGGTTTTGTTTTGTTCTGTTGGTTTTTTTGAGATAGGGTTTCTCTGTGTAGCCTTGGCTTGGCTGTTCTGGATTTGCTTTGTAGACCAGACTGGCCTTGAACTCACGGCAATCTGCCTGCCTCTGCCTCCCAAGTGCTGGGATTAAAGATGTGCAAGCTACCACACCCAGCTAGCCCTTGTGATTTTAAATTTACTCATATTTATTTTATGTGTATGGGTGTTTGCCTATATATATCTCTGTGTAGCAAGCACAGGTGTGCCGAGTGCCACAGACCTTGAAGAGGCCATCAGGGCTGGAGCAACAGAGGGTTGTAAGCCACCATGTGGGTGCTGGAATCAAGCTCAGGTCCTCTGCATGAGCACTAAGTGCACTTAACCACTGAGGCACCTAACCAGATCTCATTGCTGTTTTTAGAGACACTACATGATATACCCTGGCTGCCTGGAACTCATAGAGATCCTCCTGTTTCTTGCCTCCCAGGTGCTGGAATTAATGACATGTGCCGACACACCCAGCTTCAGTTAGGGTTTTGATGACCCACGTGAAGGCAATTCACAGGGGAAGAATGTAGTGCTGAGATAACCAAGACCCTGCAAAAGAATGATGTTGAGCTGGGTGGTGGTGCTGCACGCCTTTAATCCCAGCACTCGGGATGCAGAGGCAGGTGGATCTCTGAGTTTGAAGCCAGCCTGGTCTAGAGATCAAGTTCCAGGACAGCCAAGACTGGTACACAGTGGGCCTTTGTCTGCTGGCAGGAGGACAGACGCTCCCTCCCGGTAAACTTTGTGCTCTGCTTGGTGAGCGGCCCCCCTGCTGGCAACAGGACGCCAGACCCAAATGTGTTAAAGCATAGTTCCTAGCAGACCCTAACCCACACAAAAGGTGTCAAAAGCTGCCTCTTTGAAGAAAAACATATCAAAGGTACCCTGGAGACAAGCCCTGGGAAGTGTCCTGGGAGTGTGTCCTGCTATTCAGGTAGGCTTAATTTAACCCCCTCCATCCCTTCCCCATAGCTCTCTGCCCTTCTCCTTTTAAGCTTAGTGAATTAAAATCTAGTTGTTTGACTCTTTTGTCTTTATTTAATAAAGTGTAGTTTGGCCTTTTCGCAAGCCAGAGGCCACCTTCCCCCTCTGGAAGGGATACAGATTTCTCTTGTCTCAACCAGGCTGAGAGCAACTGCCCTGTGCTTCTTTCTTGCTCAGAAGGCCTTATCTGTGACCGGTTCTCAGGAGGGAGCATTCTTCAGCTAGCCTCCAGAAGGCTGAAAAGAAAAACCAAAAAAACAAAAAAACAAAAAACCTCTGTGGCCAGATTTTCAGCCCAGCCTTTCGGAGAAAAGAACCCACAAAACCCTGTCTCGAAAAACCAAAAAATAAATTTAAAAAATACATTTTAAAGACAGGGTTTCTCGGTGTAGACTTGGCTGTCCCAGACTTTGTAGACCAGGCTAGCCTCGAACTCACAGAGGTCCACTTGCTGGGATCAAAGGCATATGCCACCACTGCCTGACACCTAAATCTTGAAGACACACTAAGTGCTACCAACACAGTGATTCAACAACACACCAAGGACAAAACTGAGCCTTCTGCTTCTGGCAACGGTGGCTTTCTTGGCATCTGAGGCATAACTGCAGGGTAATTGGGCCCTGGGTAGTACAGGGTCTTTGAGTATCTTCGGGTCTTAAAAGAGGTTCTTTGTAAGCTGGCGGCGGCGCCTGCCTTTAATCTTAGCACTTGGGAGGCAGAGGCAGGTGGATCTCTGAGGACAGCCTGGTCTACAAAGCGAGTCTAGGACAGCCACAGCTACACAAAGAAACCCTGTCTCGAAAAACAAAAACAAAAACAAAAAAAAGAGGTTCTTTGTAGCCTTGGCTGCCAGGAAACTCGCTCCAAAGGCCAGGCTGGCCTCAATCTCCCAGATCTACCAGTCTCTGCCTCCTGAGTACTGGGATTAAAGGAGTGCATCACCACCTCCAGCCTTTCAGAAGAGAGTCTAAGAAATGCCATTGTATTCACGGAAGGGAAAGGTAAGCTATTCTACAGCTTTTCCTGGGAGACAAAGAAGAAAGCTATTCCCCACAGATAGACAGGGCACCTACAGAAACAAGAAAGTCATCCTCCTGCAGCGGGTAAGCCAATTAGTTTAGCATGTTACTTATAGGAGCATGGTGGCTCTGACAACTACACCACCACCACCACCACCACCACCACCACCACCACCACCACCACTACACACACACACACACACACACACACACACACACACACACACACACACACACCCAACTGTTCACCTCTTTCTGTAGACCTCGTACATAGTGACTATTGGAATCCTGCGGCGGGGAAGGGGGATCATGAGCCTCCAGAGTGTCAAGAGACTTTCCACTCCAACCGTAAGGAGTGTGAGGAGGCCTGACCTATGAGGGTGTGCATATCATCACAGTCGTCTGCTTCAGGGTCACGGCCAACCTTGGGGACACAGCTATACTGCAGACATCCTGTGAGATGAGACAGTAGTGTGAACTGACTGGGTTAAGAGGCACCGAGGAGGGTGGAATAGCACAGCTCTGAGTGTGTTCTCTCCAGGGTGGGATAGCAGCAGAAGGAAGGCTGGCCCTGAAGGCCAGAATGGAGCCAAAGGGAAAAGGGAAAAGCCAGTAACAGGCATCTCTCTCCCCACCTCCTCTCTGCTCTCCCCACCTCCCCTCTGCCTCCCCCCAC
>OU015742.1:201461700-201485613 GCA_907169655.1 Acomys percivali | reverse complement strand
GGGAGGCAGAGGCAGGTGGATCACTGTGAGTTCAGGACAGCCAAGGCTAAAGAAAGAAAGAAAGAAAGAAAGAAAGAAAGAAAGAAAGAAAGAAAGAAAGAAAGAAAGGACAAACAAACTGAAGTGTGGGAAAGATTAAGCTTCATCACAGGTGGAAGCAGTCTTGGCGGGCTTTACCCTTGGGGCACCCCATGAATACCTTGTGATAGACTGAGTGGAGCCATCCTGGGCCTGGAATTCAGGAAGCAGACCTGGGAACCCCACCTGAGCTACTGTTTTCCTAATTGACCCTCAACGGGAGAAGGAGACCGCCCTTCCCACGTGACTCAGGCAGGTGGGGAGGAGAGAACAACAGATTCAGCCCAGGGCTTGAGCGCGTGGGGGACAGCGCACAGGCTGGACCAGCACGCGGGCCAGAGAGACACCTAAGGACTCATCCCGTGGAACAGATACCGGAAGGTTCACTCTTTTGTCCCTTTAACCTTTTTTCCTTCTTGTGTAAACTAGTTGGGTTGTATAATAAAGTTTAATTGTTAAGAAACAGAGCCAACATCTGGCGCCCAACATGGGGCCCGATGGGTTCCACAGTCTCTAATGGTATGAGGGAAGATTCAGTATTCGAAGGTATAGAAATGCTGTTTCAGGGTATGAGCAAAGTCTCAACTGCTGATGCAAAACTCTTTCCTGCCTTATACTTAGAGGGAATTCTCTGTTTTTTCATTGTCCTTTTATTACAATATTTCATGCTTAAAAGGATTAAAAGAAAGACTAATGACATAGAAAAGCCAGAAGGGTCAGTAAGTTCTATCCTTTTGGAAAAGATTACAGATTTGACTGGACAGATAGAAAGGCTGAAAAAAAAAATGAAGAGATGGGAAAGCAGATAGAATTTTTGGTAATTGGGAGTGATAAAGGACAAAAAATAGAGAGACCGGAAAGCCCAAAAAAACCAGAAGAGTCAATAAGCTCTATCCTTTTAGAAAAAATTACTGACTTGACTGAACAAATGGGCAAAATGCAGAAAAAACTGAAAGGGCTGGAAAAGCAGAAGGCATCTTTGGTTAAAAAGGGTGGAGAAGGTCAGAAACCAGAGGCAAGGGAAGCCAGACCGACCAAAAGGTTCTTGGAAGTAAATGTCCCAGTGGAGGACACCTCCACAGTCGCCCAGACACCTTCAGCTTTTCCAGTCACTGTAAGTCATGTGCTCGCACAAAATGGTGCTGAAGATTATTACAAAATGGCCTGGCATCCTATAGACATGATGGATTTAAAACATTTTAAGAAATCCGTCGTCAAATATGGTATGCACTCTGCCTTCGTTAAACAAATGTTAAACAGCTGGGCCACTCAAAATAGACTGGTTCCCCAAGATTGAAAAAATTTAGTTTCAGCGGTATTGGAAGCAGCACAACAGTTACAGTGGTTATCATGGTGGCGAACAGAGGCCATAAAAATAGAACAAAAAAATACGACACAGGAAATAAGTATCAATAAAGATCAATTGCTTGGTAAAGGACAATATACTAACATAAGAAAACAAATTCAAGCTGAAGATAGAGTGATTAAACAGCAGCCTTGAGAACTTGGGAGCTGGTAGAAAAACCTGGGAAAACAACTATCCCCTTTACTAAAGTGTTCCAAGGACCTCTGGATCCCTTTACAGAATTTTTACAGAAATTAGGATCTGCTACGGATAAGGTGATGCCAGATTCTGACAACAAACAGGCATTAAAACTTGTCATGGCTTATGAGAATGCAAATACTGCATATAAGAGGGTGCTTAGACTATTAAAGGAAAGGCACCCCACTAGATGATTGGGTAAAAGAGACAGTTAATATCAACTCTCAAGAGTATCAAAATAATATTGTGAGACAAGCTTTAGCCAGAGAGCCCAGATATCATAATACTCGGTGCTTCAATTGTGGTAAAATTGGTCATGTACAAAAAAAACCTGTAAAGATAGAAGGCACAATAACCCAGGAAAAAACGTAACTCCTAGGAGAGAACAAAGAGGTTCTGGTTATGATGGTAATGAGGTACCAAGACTCCCAGGGTACTGTAGTCGCTGTACAAAAGAGAAACATTGGTCTCGGGATTGTCAGTCTAAAAGAGATGTGCAAGGCAATATCTTGCCAATGAAAAACGACAAGAGGGGGCCATCGGCTCAGGCCCCCATAAACAATGCCAGCCAAATTCCTTTGACCAGTCAAAAAGTGACAAACCCACAGGAAAACAGAAACTGAGTGTTAGTGATCTAATACATGCTACTGAAGACAGTACAGCCTTGGATCTGGCTTCAAATGTGTCTCTTACTCTATCTCCCCAGGTTAAATGTTACAAATTAAATACTGGTGTTTTCGGACCTTTGCCTTCAGGCACAGTAAAAATGGTTCTGAAAAAAAGTGGGCTGACTTCTCATGGTTTTATTGTGCGTCCGAGTATTATAGATGGAGATTCTAAAGAAAAAATAAAAATCACGGCATGTGTAAAAAAGAAAATAAAAATCGATGCCAGGGATAGAATTGCTCAACTCCTACTGTTTCCTTACATTAAGGACAAAGCCGCTCCAGTAAAAAGGACTGGTGCGTTCAGAAGCACAGGGACACGTGTGTTCTGGCAAACAGTAATTAATGATCAGAGACCTAAGTTAATTATACAATTAAATGGTGTTAAAATAAAAGGCTTGGTAGACAGCGGAGCTGATGTCTCCATCATTTGCCGAAAGTCTTAAAACCAAAATTGGCTACTTAAGAAGGTTTATACAAAAATTGTAGGAATTGACAAGTTATCTCAAATAAAACAAAGTGTACAGTGGCTTGAGTGTGTGGAACCAGACGGACAGATAGGGAGGCTAAAACCCTATGTGGCTGACATTCCCATAAATCTATGGGAAAGAGACCTCTTATAACAATGGGGTACTCAGATTACTATTCCTACAAATACCGAGATAAACAAGGTTGAAACTATGGGTAAATTGGTATGCACTTCTGGGGAAGAGATTCATGTAAGTGATCAGGGGAGACCACAAGCTATGCCCATTGTCCAACCTCAGAACTCTTCAGGTTTAGAGTGTCAAAATTTATAAGAAGGGCCACTGCTGAGATACCAACCGCCTCGCCCCTAAAATGGATTTCAAACAGACCTATATGGCAAGAGCAGTGGCCCTTAACAAAAAAAAATTACAGACGCTTCACGGTTTAGTTAAAGAGCAGCTAGAGGCTCACATATCGAAAAATCTTCCAGTCCCTGGAATTCCCCTGTGTTTGTGGTAAGAAAGAAATCAGGTGGATGGAGAATGATAACAGATTTAAGGGCCATAAACAAGGTGATTCAACCCATGGGTTCGCTTCAGCCTGGAATTCCTTTGCCTTCCTTGTTACCTAGGTCTTGGCATATAATTACAATTGATTTAAAAGATTGTTTTTTCACCATACCTCTACATGAGAAAGACAGAGAAAGGTTTGCTTTCTCAGTACCTACTCTGAACAGTAAATCTCCAATGAAGAGATATCATTAGAAGGTACTTCCACAAGGAACGTTAAATAGCCCAACTTTATGCCAGTATTTTTTGCAACAACCTTTAAAAATAATTCGTAGACAGTTTCCTCAATCTATCATATACCATTACATGGATGATATTCTGCTAGCTGATTCTAATCCTAGTGTTGTAAAAAAAATGTTTCAGAAAGCACAAAGAATTCTGCCATGCTGGATATTACAGATTACTGTGAAAAAAAAAATACAAAGAAGAGATTCAATTACCTATTTAGGCTATAAAATAACTAAACAAAAAATTCGACCACAAAAGGTACAGATCCATAGGGATCAATTCCAAACTCTTAATGACTTTCAAAGATTATTAGAAGATATTAACTGGTTAAGGCCTACAATCGAGTTAGCTACCTATGAGTTAAGTAACTTGTTTCAAACATTACAAGGGGATTCAGATTTAAACAGTCCTAGGTGTCTAACCGCTGAGGCCAAAAAAGAGTTAATTCTGATGGAACAAAAACTTCAAAAGGCATATGTGGATAAAATTGATCCTAAACTTGGTTACATTCTGGTTATTTTGCCTTCGAAACATTCTCCTACTGGACTTCTTATACAAAGGAAAGACAGGATCATAAAATAGATATTCCTGACAAATAAACAAAACAAAAAATTAAAAACATAAATAGAGAAAATTTCTTTTTTTTTTTTTTTAAAGATTTATTTATTTATTATGTATACAATGTTCTGCCCACCAGAAGAGGGCACCAGATCTCATTTTAGATGGTTGTGAGCCACCATGTGGTTGCTGGGAATTGAACTCAGGACCTTTGGAAGACTAGTTGGTGGGTGCTCTTAACCTCTGAGCCACCTCTCCAGCCCATCTGAGCCACCTCTCCAGCCCGAGAAAATTTCTAAATTGATTACAAAAAAAAAATAATAAGGTTGTGCCAACTGTCAGAGATGGACCTGGCAAAAATTGTAGTGCCTCTTACTGATTTTGAGATTATGTCATTATGGGTAATTAATAAAGATTGACAAAAAGCTTGTAGTAACTATTTAAGAGACATTAACAATAGATACCCCAAAAACAAACGTATACAGTTTATAAAAAGAACTAATTGGATCCTTCCAAGTATTGTAAAGAGTTCACCAATCTCAGAGGCACCCACCTTTTTCACTGATACAAATAAATCAGGTATGGCTGGTTATAAGTCTAAAAAAATGACCAAGGTGATTAAAAGCCCATTTACATCAGTTCAAAAATCAAAATTATATATAATCCTTATGGTATTGTTAGATTTTCCTAAATCTCTTAATATAATTACTGACTCTCAATATGCTAAAAGAGTTGTTTTACATATAAAAACTGCTAAATTTACTCCTGATAACACAAAATTGACTACCTTATTTATAGAACTACAACAGGTCATCAGAAGCAGAAATTATCCCTTGTATATTACTCATATTCGATCCCATACAGGTTTACCAGGTCCATTAGCACAAGGAAATAAAGAGATCGACAAATTATTGATAGGTAATGTATTCGAAGCCTCTAAATTTCATAAAAAACATCATGTCAATGGTAAAGGGTTAAAGAAAAGATTTTCTATCACTTGGCAACAAGCCAGAAAAATAATTAATAAATGTCCTACATGTTCCTTATATAGTCAACTACCATTACCTGCTAAAATTAACCCTAGAGGTAACAAAAAGAATAAAATTTGACAGATGGATGTGTTTCATTTTACAAAATTAAAAAAAATGAGGTATGTGCATCATACCATTGATACATATTCAGGTTTTCAATAGACAACGGCCTTAAGTTCTAAAAGGGCTGACTGTGTGATTACTCATTTGCTAAAATAATGACATTTATGAAAATACCTGCACAAATTAAAACTGACAATGCTCCTACATATGTGTCCCTTAAGATAAAAAACTTCTTTATGTATTATAAAACACGTTACTGGTATACCTCACAACCCCACAGGACAAGTAGTTGTGGAAAGAGCTAATCGTACCTTAAAAGAAATGCTTATTAAACAAAAGGGAAGGATAAAGACACCCAGGGACCAATTAAATAATGCTTTGTTGACTCTAAATTTTCTTAATGTGAATGATGAAGGGACGTCAGCTGCGGAGAGACATTGAGTAATAAAAAAACTAAAGAGTTAAGACAACCAATATTCTACAAAGACTTGTCAAATATAAAATAAAAACCTACAATAGTTTTGAGATAAGGTCGTGGGTATGCGTATGTTTCCACAGGGAGTAAAAAAATGTGACTACCAACTAAACTTATAAAAATTAGATCTAACCATATAACAAATAAATCTTAAGAGCTACCTGGTTCTTAACAACTTGACATTGTTTCTTACAGCTTAAAAAACTAATGCCCTCTTCTATCCTGTTAGTGGATATACAGGTAGAGCCCTGTATTATTTACAAAAAACAAGACAATGCTAAAGACAAAACAGACAACATGGGTGATTTAACCCCAAAAACATGCCTCTGGCACCTCGAACAAAATGCCTCAACTAATGTTTCCTTAAAAAATTATATATATATTAACCTACCTGTACTAATGATTTCAAAAGTCTACTTACTTTCAGAACAAAAAACAAGACAATTAAAAAGATCAAACTTCTGCCTCTGGCACTACTACTTCTTCCAAAAATTACATGCATATTAACAATAAATCGGCTAGCCAAAAAGATCGATCCCAAAAATCTAGACAAAACCAGCTAGCTTTTCCAACACTTGGCCAATATATTATTTTTCTTGGGTACCCAAAAAAGATTTTTCTCCTAAACAAAATAAAATAATTTTGAGAACACGATGCCCCCATTCCCAATAGGTGGGATGGGTGTTTTTGGTGGGTTACCAATGCTCATTTTTGCCTAACAGGGTTAGTTACAATTAATAAAAGTTCATTTAAGGATTTCTTCTTTCTTTCTCTCTTACTTTCTATCCCATTTAATATTAAGGAAAAGGGGGTGGGGGAGGAAGGGAGGATACAGGTTTGTAAAATAAAAGGTAGATTATTGAATCTACTAACTTAAAAAATCTTACATTGGTATTGTAGATTGATGAAAATTTAAGACTTTTGACTAAAAATTTAAGACTTCAACTTTTGCTTCACATTGATAAGAACTTAAATTGTATATTGTCATTCATTTTTGCCTTATGTATTGTATGTTATATGTTGACAAAATATTATATATTGTATGTTAGAAACTTAAGTTCATTTTGTTCAATGTTTATTTAATGTATTATTCATGTACCACTAATGTCTTATGAAAAACTGTTCGGAAAGATCGGGGATAAAAGTTGGTATTTAGTTACGTAGAAATCCTACTAGATACTGCCTTACTTTGTCATAGAACAGGTTTTTTTAATTCCTTGTATATGTCTTCAAAGGAATAGATTGATAACTGTAAGAATAGATAGAGTTGGTCTTCAAACTCTTCAGAGATCCACAGAATATGGCATTTAATGATGAGGGCTTTCCTGACAGAGAGACATACGCTCCTGGCCACATCTCCATTTGCATCATTGAAGATGGGGGCTTCAAGAGACGCGGTTGACAGAATGGTCACTGGATGGAGAAACTGCTCTTATCTCTACTGCTGATGACAGGCTGACTGTCTGCAATGATCAAGAGTGATGCTAGAAAGTTGACTGTCCAGCTTTAAAGAGACTAGATGGTCCAGACCGTCGAATTTCCTGCTTCAAAAAGCAGTTTGTTGGATGTTTTGGGCTGATAAGGCTGAAGACTGATTGCCCCAATGAAGGAGAGAATCCGGTGACTGTCCAAGCGGTCTGCTTTCTCTGTCCTATGCAACTTGGAAGTTGCCTGCCAGCACTTCCTTTATTAGACAGATTTTCCTTCTTGAGTCTCTGATGGGATTGAAGACTAGATAGCCACAGTGTTACTAAAAACTTTAGTTTAAGAATTAAAAACACATTTATAGATTGATAATTACAATTTCTCATTTAAAAAAAGGACTCTCTTTGGTAGGATAGTGGAATACTTTCTCTTAGGTTAACAAGTATAAAAGGACTTGGTTATGTACTTGATACCTGATGATTATGTCTATATGTATATGTGTGTATATAGTTCTTAATTTTTTTAAAAGAGAAGGGGGATGTGTGGGAAAGATTAAGCTTCGTCACAGGTGGAAGCAGTCTTGGCGGGCTTTACCCTTGGGGCACCCCATGAATACCTTGTGACAGACTGAGTAGAGCCATCCTGGGCCTGGAATTCAGGAAGCAGACCTGGGAACCCCACCTGAGCTACTGTTTTCCTAATTGACCCTCAACGGGAGAAGGAGACCGCCCTTCCCACGTGACTCAGGCAGGTGGGGAGGAGAGAACAGATTCAGCCCGGGGCTTAAGCGCGTGGGGGACAGCGCACAGGCTGGACCAGCACATGGGCCAGAGAGACACCTAAGGACTCATTCCGTGGAACAGATACCGGAAGGTTCACTCTTTTGTCCCTTTAACCTTTTTTCCTTCTTGTGTAAGCTAGTTGGGTTGTATAATAAAGTTTAATTGTTAAGAAACAGAGCCAACACTGAAGAATCCAAGGGACGCAAGCCAGGAAGCAGCACGTCTCTGTGGCCTCCATTTCAGTTTCTGCCTCTGGGTCCCTGTCTTGAAGTCCCTTAATGATAAATTGCACCTGGAACATATAAACTGAAATAAACCCTTTTCTCTCCAAGTTGCTATGGTTCATGATGTTTGTTCCATTTTGTTGTGGGTTTTTGTTTGGGCTTATTATTATCTTGCTGTTGTTGCTTTTGGGTTGTTTTTCAAGACAGGGTTTCTCTGTGTAGCTCTGGCTGTCCTGGACTCACTCTGTAGACCAGGCTGGCCTTGAACTCAGAGATCCGCCTGCTTCTGCCTCCCGAATTCTGGGATTAAAGGTGTGTGCCACTACTGCCGGCATTAATATTTATCTTTATTTTGAGGTACATTAGTGTTGTGACTCCATGTATGTATATGTGATGGCCTTCTCTCTAGCTGCCTAGTTTGTTTTCTATTGCTGTGATAAAATACAATGACCAAGGGTTGGAAATGGCTGTGATTAAGAGGGCTTACTATTCTTCCATTAGACTGGAATTCAGTTCCCAGAAGACACAGCAAATGGTTCACAGCTGAGTTTAAGTGTAGGTCTGACACTTTCTGCTCTCTGCAGGGACCTGCACATACTAACACAGACACAGGCATACACGTAAATTACGTATGCGTCCTGAACTATGTAGACTAGGCTGGCCTTGAACTCATATCGAGATCTATCAGCCTGGGATTAAGGGTATTCCTAGCTGAAAAAAAAATTTAATTATACTTTTGTCTGGTTTTGTTTTGAGACAGGGTTGCCTTGGCTGTCCTGGACTCACTTTGTTGGCCAGGCCTGCCTCTGCCTCCCCAGGGATGGGATTAAAGGCCTGCACCACCACATCCAGCCATAGTTTTCATTATATTGGTGTCTGTGTGTGGGTTTGTGCATGAGAACATGAGTATAGTGCCCATAGAGGCCAGAGGGCACTAGAGTTACAGATAGTTCTGGGCCACCTGCTATGTGTGCTGTAAACTGAATTCTGGTCTTCTGCAATAGTCTGCTTTCCCCACCTCCCCATAGAGGGCTCTCTTACACTGCTCTCAAATTCACAAAGATCCAGCTGCCTCTGCCTTCATGTGTTACCATGCCTGGCCAAAACCTATTTATCTTAGGTGTAGGAGTGTTTTGCCTACAATTATGTATGTATACCATATTTAGTCAGGAAAGGTGTTGAATTCCCCGGAACTGGAGTTACGTGTTTGTAATAACGTGGGTGCTGAACCTGCGTGCTGTTAGAGCAGCCAGTCCTTATTTGACAGGACACTCATTGAAGAACTCTTCTTAGTCCAAGCTGCTCAGCCAGAGGGTCAGGATAACCCTCAGGCATTGCAGAACATGCTCTCAAGACCGTTCACTTTGAGGCGTACACCCAGAGTCTCTTTTACAACAGGGCCCACAATTTACACCAGTTGATGTTGTAGTTTGAGCCCCACACTGGCCTGAGCGTAAGGCTGCTGTGATCCTTTGCTACAGCAGCCCAGCAAATCGCTGTTTGGGGGGGTCCTTGGTTTTTGGCTCACTTCCTTCTCTACCTTTCCTCAGCAGCTGGGTGAGCAGTTCAGGGTCCAGAAGCCCTTTCTGAGTGCTCTGCAGCCAGGCTCCTGCTTCAGCTTTGGTCTAAAGTTTCCATGTTTGGCACATTCCCAGCACACCACTCTTCCACAGGGTGATTCTCCCACCTCAGTCTAGCCCATCTTCCAACTAACTGTGTAATGGCTGTTTTTTTCCCCCGTTTCTAGTGGGTATTTTATTATGGCATGGATTAGCTTTTGCTTCACACTTTGAGGGTATGAGCTAGGTTTGGTGACATAGACCTGTATGTAATCCCAGCACCTGGAGGGTAGTCACAAAGATGTTGGCATTAGTACCCTGGCCTCCGTATGTGTAAATAGAACATGCATGGGAGGTGAAAGCAAGCTCAAGGCCAGTCTCACTACCCTCACCCTAGGGCTTCACAAAATGTGTAAGAAACCAGGGGAAGACAGAACTTGCTACAATCACTGGAGTCAGAATACCCGAGTAAATATGTTATTTAGATAGAGGGGAGGAAAAATCCAGTGACACAATGAAATCACCAACTTGGTTTTTCGAGACAGGGTTTTTCTGTGTAGCCCTGGCTGTCCTGGACTCCCTGGCCTTTAACTTTACACATACAGTTGATGCACTCTCCATGGAATACCCAACACCCAAATCCAAGCACGAGCAGTAATATTGGGCATCTTTCAGTGCTTTTCACTCACAGTAAAATGAAAACATAGCTTAACCTTTTAATATTAAAGCAGAGACAAAAGTTTAATTTTAACATTGTTTTAATCAAGTAACGCAGCTGTTTGAAACAGGAAACTTTAAGACACCTCAATAGAGCAATGAAGGATTACTCCTCTCAGGTTAACCTCCATGAATAAACTCAGATTGTGTGAATTGGAATCCTACTGGTTTGGCACCAGAATGAACAGTGGCTGAAGCCCAAGCCCCTTCCTTCAGTGTTGAACAACTTTAACAGCAACAGCTCTAAGACAAAAATCTTGCCAGCCTGAGGCTGAATGCACTGATCCCCTTGAGAAGCTCAGAAAAGGGTGAAATATGGAGGGGCTGACCATGCAACAAAGAACCTGAAACCCAGGAGACAAGGGACTTTTCAAGTACCACTTCTTTGGTGTGACATAGCACATTCCCTTGCTACCATTCTAGGTATATGGCTCCGCCCTCAGACTCATATCAAGGTTTCCCTTTTTCTCAGTGTTTGTGTGATTTGAATGCAGTTTTTCCTGCATACACATTTATTAGTCTTATAATCTGTGAGATGGATGACACAAAGTATAAGATCAAAATGATGTATGAGCTAGTACACCACACAAAATTAACCACGTGGGCCCTTAACTCCCAGAATGCACTTTTGTGGAAAGAAGTATGTGCTGTTTTAAATGGTGAAAGACAAATAATCATATATAGTCAGGAACCCAGATGGAGCTTACACCAGCTAGTGGGTAAAGAATTAACTTGTGTTTGAAGTCCAAGGCTCTGAATGGGCTGGTCAGACCGTAGCTAACTGCACTCATCCAGTGGCTATCACCAGACCTCTCAGGTACCCAGCTATATTCAATGTGAAGTAAAAAATATCCCAAGTCTTCCACCAAAATACAGGCTCTGACTCAGAATATGATTTTAACTTTCTCTTTAAATAAGACAATTAGGGAAGGGGATCAAGCTTGAAACACAGTAACACTTATTTTGGCAAGATAGCAACCAAAATCTGAAGTACAAGCTATTATATCCAAATGAAAAGGCATTAAAGAATAAACCATAATATTGGGGGGAGGGGAAACACATCAAACACAAGATACAGTATGTCTAAACATCTTGAAATTATAATTTAAGGGTAAAGGCTGAAAAATTATGCTGTCTTATCTAGAAATTAAGTGCACCTTTTTTCCTGTTTCTCCCAAATAGAATCAGAGTTTACGATTTAATCACACCTCAAAGCTTTTCTCTCAATACAAAGCAACCACTAAATACACACAAAATACTTATTTGTTAATAATTTCCCTGGCTCATCCAATGTACAATACACATGACTCTAAAGACAATTTGGGGTGAGTGGACACAAACTGAAAAATCACTACTCCAAGTTTCAAAACTTGTTCTTAAAACCATAGGACACACAGGTCATTTTTACTTCTCATAAGGATGTCACACTGTCATTTAATTATCAGTCTTCCTTAGAATGACAAGAATCCTAACTGACTAGGACTGGAGATACAACTTTTAAAATACTTCATTTCTTAATGGCTGAGTAAGGTCAATTGCAATTATTTGCATTCTGCAACTTTCAGCACATAACAATCTATCAGGGTCAAGGACCTTAAGTTAAATGGTGTAACATCCTAAAGTAGCCAATTACTTGAGTATAAGCCATTCAGAGCCCAACGTCTGAAGAATGACCAAAATCAAATCTTTATTTTTTTTGTAACTGTATAAATGTGATCCAAATGTGTCCACCACTAGTTTTTCCAAAAGAAACATGCTATAAATAAGCAAACTACAACTGCTCACTGTTAAGTATGGACTCTCTAGATGTCTCATTGGGCTTAATTATAGACCACTCACAGTAATAATTTTAGTATCAAGTGTAGCATGATGTTAAGCCATTTTAGCTCTTGCACATACATGTTGCACTTCTGGCTGATAATGGAGAATATTTTGCAGCATTACACTGTTAAGCTAAGTTGCATCCATCCTTTTAAATGGCATCAATATCAATGTCATCATCCTTGTTGTCAGACTTCACAGTTTCAACTTTTGGTACGCTGGCAGTCTTCGAATATACCACCTGATAAGATAAATCAATTAAATACAAAAATTCTTTTTTCTCCATTATTTCTTGAGAATTAAAGTATTTCCATTACCCTTTCCCCCCTCCAAGCCTCCAATCATTTCCTTTATGACCTTTTAAATTTATGTTATGTACAGAAGGGCTCTATCTACATGACAGAAGAGCATGAGATCCTAGTATGTATGTTGTCAGCTAGGAATGACAATCAGGACCTCTGGAAAAGCAGACAATGCTTTTAACTGCTGAGCCATCTCTTTAGTCCTCATTTTGACTTTTTTGAGACAGGGTTTCTTTGCATAGCCTCTGACTATCCTGGAACTCAGGAGACTGTCTGCTCATGAGTGCTAGCATTAAAGATTTATGCCACCATATCTGGCTTTATCTTAAATTATGCATCAGGGGAAATGTCTATGGTTGTAATTGTATTCATCTAATTATTTTTCAGGGCTGGAAGAGGCTCAAGGGTTAGAAAAATGCTTACCTACTATGCTCTATCTCCAGCAATACATACAAAAACTGTCTCCTCTACCCACGGAAAGATTAAGCTTTGTTTTACCCTTAAACTGAAATTTGGAACTACCCCAATCGCCTCATCACAAACACTACTTTTATATCTCTCTACCCTGAGCAGTGTGGATCCATGTGAATTCGAGGCCAGCCTGGTCCAGGACAGCCAAGGATACACAGAGAAACCCTGTCTCAAGTCTACCCTAACCTCCAAATAGATGGCTGGGGGTGGTGTACACCCTTATTCCTAGTGTTCTACCCTGGAGGCAGAGGTGGGCAGATCTCTCTGAGTTCCAGGCTAGCTAGTCTACACAAACAAACCCTGTCTGGGGATGGAGGTGGCATAAGATCTCTTAACATCCAATGCTAACCAAGTACTTAATAACATGTTTTCTGTCATTTACCTCAATATTTTCATCTTCATCTTCTTCCTCACCACCAGATGATTCTTCCTCTGCTTCCTTCAACCATTTAATAAATGGTTCTGCTTTGACACGAATCTCTTTGGCAAGTTCTTTTGAGACATATTTCTTAGAGGCCTAAAAAAGTCCAGAATTCTTAGTTAAGACTTGAAAATATAACTGAAATTACTTGTACAATTAGCCATTTAAATAAAGGGCCCGTGTCAGCCGAGTGTGGTGGCATACGGCTTTAATCCCAGCACTCAGGAGGCAGAGGCAGGTGAATCAATGTGAGTTCAAGACCAGCCTGGTCTACAAAGTGAGTCCAGGACAGCCAAGGCTACACAGAGAGACTGTCTTTAAAAAAAAAAAAAAAAAGGGGGGGGGGGCTGTAACATGCTCTAATCTTCAGTAGACAGAACATACACACACACATTGAAAATCTAAAAAATCTTGCTGCCTTAACTACAAAGAGACTCAGATAAGCACAGGAATTCAACTTAATGTAGACAAGACTAGATAGATATTAGACACAACTTCTTTATAAGCTGTTTTGATGCTTCTGAAACTTGGCAACACAACTATGTGCCACCTACCTTTTCTGACCAGCTAATGATGACCTCTTCTTCTAAAAGGTCTGCGTCATACATCTCCTTCAAGATGTGTGGAATCTTGGAGATCAGCTGAGCTTGATGCATTGCAACCACACATTCCAAACCATGAAGAAGGTACCGCTGAGCCTTTTTGTTGTTATGACAAAACTGCAAGTAGACAGCATTAATAATCACCTACCTGTTCTAAGGTACTTCAGTATCTAAGCATATTCATTTTCTTAAGGCATAGCAGTACATTTAGCAGTAGCTCAAAAAGGTTAATGCACAGACACCCTTACCCTTTGCAGGTGCTCCCAGACTTTGTAAAGTGGCCAATTATCTATTTTCAGGATGACAATATAGCGAGCTGAAGCAATTTTAAAGCCACAGCTTTAAGGTCATAATCTTTATTTACAAATCTTAAAAAAAATATCTCTTACTCTTAGGAAATGGCGCCTGTATTTCTTGATTTGCTCTCTTATCTTCTCATCAAAGAGAACTTCAGTCAAAACAAGAGGCCCCATGGCTTTTACATCCAGTCTTTCTGCCTCAGCCACAATTTCTTTATCAGATGAATCAATAATGCCTTCTTCTTTCTTTTTCTGGAAAAAAAACATGTGTGCTTTGAGAGCAGTACTTTCTCCAGAATTTCTACGCAATCTATGACTTTCCAAAGACAGTTCAATACCCACTGTACTTCCTTCCAATACATTTTGTGAATAAGCCAAGTAAATACAAGCCTTGTATTAATAATATTCAAAGGATGGTAGGGTGTGGTGGCACCAGAGACTCTTATCTGTGAGCTTGTGGCTAGCCTGGTCTACATGAGTCCAGGATAGCCAGGGCTATAGAGAAGGTATTGACTGAAAACAAAAACAACAGGTACCATACAAATTCAAAGACACCTGAAGTTAACCATGCAAATCTACCTTAACAAAATCAAACAGGATGTTGACCCGCTCTTCTACAGTTCTCTCCAAATCCTCGCTGAGCGTCAGACCTTTTGCATGGTCGCTGATTTCGTCCATCCTGCGCCTCTGCGCCTCCTCAGTTGTGTCCTCCCCCCAGTCCTCGTCGTTGCCTTCCTCCTGCTAGCACAGACAGCACACACATGAACGCTGCTCGTTGGTCACGCAGGACCAAGCGCTTTTGTCCACAGACCACTGTCAACCAGCCCAGGGAATGGTGTCCTCCACATCAGAGCAAACAAAAACAGGAATGTTAAGCAGGAAAAAACCAATCAAGCCAGGTGTGGTGAGGCATGGCTTTACCCTAGCCCTTGGGAGGCAGAGGCAAGTGGACGTCTTCGAGTCCCGGACAGCCAGGGCTACACAGAGAAACTCCATTTTGGCAAACACCCAACCATTAGAAAGCTAACATTAATGAGTTTTGTCTTTTGTTTTAGACTATGTGAGGTCTATTAAGTGAGCATGGGGAGAGAAGGGGAGAGGGACACCCCAGAGAGACAGATGCAAGGGACACAGTCGAAGAGTAAGAGAGGAAGGGAGCGCACTAAGTTACACCTGGCTTTTCAGGCAAACGCAAGTGCCCTAAACTCACCACAGGATGTGGAGGAGGACTAATTTCATTTGGTGGTGGAGGTAGTGGTGTCTCATTGCTGGATACGGAACCATTTTCCTTGTCCTTGCCCTTTCTATTTTTCTTTTCCTTTTCTTTCTTTCCTGTACCACTGTCACTATTCTCTATAAGAAAACAAGAGTTAACTTAGTTTTATGTTTTACTATCAGATTTAAATCCTACCCTCTCAGCACAAAAAAAAAAAAAATAAAAAATAAAAAATAAAATAAATAAATAAATCTGAGCCAGGCATGGTGGTGCACACCTTTAATCCCAGCACTGGGGAGGTGGAGACAGGCAGATCGCTGTGATTTCAAGGCCAGTCTGGTCCATAAAACTAGTCTGGGACAGCCAAGGCGACACAGAGAAACTGTCTTGAAAACCAAAACACCCCCCCAAAAAAAAACTCCAAACAATTCTGCACTTCTTTAGCCCTAGCACTCAGGAGGCAGAGGTTAAGTGGATGAGTTTGAAGCCAGCCTGGTCTACAAAGTGAGTTCTGGAACAGCAGGGTTGTTACACAGAGAAACCGTCTTGAAAAACCATGAGAATTCTGAAGGGATTCAGATATCAAATAATTTTACTAACTGCATTTCATGGGTTATGAAATAAGGCACAGCAATACTAGCATACATAGTACTGGGAATATTGAACTAGTTCAAGGTCTATATAATGACAATGCCTCAATCAGGTAGCTTGCCCCAAAGATGTAAACAAAATCTAAAAGCAGATTAACTCAACAAATCCAACAATCAAAACCTTTGTTTGAGCCTATATAACGGCTTGTCTCACGGGGAAGAGAACACCGGAATAGGTTAGACTTTCTTGCTATAGCAAGCTCAAATTGTGTCAGACAGTTTTGTCCATCTGCCACAGAGTGTTGCTTGCAATGCTTTAAAGTCACTGTAACTTAATAGCTTCAGTTCTAGAACAGTAGAACCTTTGAGGGGTTTGCATCATAAGCTATTTTATGAATGACTTTTGCAACCTTTTCCACTTTTACTGTTACATGAAACAAATAATGTCTTATGGTAGGAAGTCCAGAGCCAATCATCCCAGGATTTAGGAGGCAGGTGCCAGTCTGGTATACAAAGGACAGCCAAAACTTCAGAGAAACCTTGTCTGGAAAAACTACCCCCACACACTAAAAACCAAGTCCACTGATATATAAAGTAACAAATATCTCTGTTGTAGTATTCCAATAGTCATTTTGTTAAGACTTACCAGGTGGGTTTTTGAGAATGAATGTACAGAGTTTATGATGTGTGTCAAGCATGCCTCGGTACCCACAGGCTTTACAAGAATTACCTATTGTTTGCTTCTTTGGATTGACATGCTGTCAAGAAAAGTAAAAACAAGTGTCATCTATAGTTTAAGATGAAAATTGTACAGTAGTTTATGTAAAAATGCCAGAAGGCATCTAAAACACTAGCGTAACACAAATTTTGTTCATGGTAGCTTAATTTTAACAGAAGGCATTTTCTAACAAGTCTGCTGTGCCCTCTCAGGAACATGAAACTATTATCACCAAAGCAAATACAGAATTTAATCGGAAAAAAAAAACAAAAAACAAAAAACAAAAAACAAAAAACCTTAAAGGCACCCACCAGATCTGTTTCAGGATTCTCACACTCAGGACAGAGAACAAATTTTTTAATGAATCCATCCAACATGTCTTGCAGCTTATTCGCCTCATGAGATCCATTGACAATGTAACGGTCATTCTTAACATCAAACTGGGTCTGTGCTCCCAGCTCACAACCAAAATATTTGGTGGGATCTATATAAAGACATTTCATTAGAGTTAACCAAAGAACTGGCTACACAAGAGCATTCATACAAAAACTCACCGTGTCTTAAAATTACAAGGCCATTGAGATGGAGCCAGGTGGCTTAATGACACCCAATAAAGTAGGTCCAAAGTTCCATACTTGCTAGTTAACAATATGATTGAAGAAAGACGTATAGCTCAAAGACTGTCAACACTATATCCATAATATACCTTTTTCAGGCTTCTCCAAGCTTTACTTACACGTTGGAGGCCGATTAAGCGCCTTTGCAACGTCAACCATGTTGACTATAACTGTCTTGATTCCATTTCCTTTGCCCTCAACCTAAAGAAAATAAGAATTTCAATTTTGCACTGTCTTCCCTGTAAAATGCAACCTTTCAAAACCCATGGAGCATATGGACCAAGTTCCTATTAAAATGACTATCAGCATTACCTTAGCAATCAAACGGGGCATCTTGTAGCGATAGAACTGGTCTGACACGCTGCGGTTGACGTTGACAGACATTTTGGCTTATTAGTGACTTTATCAATAAGATGAACAGATCTTTGATTGCAACTTTTTGGTATCTTCTGTCTGGAGAAGAAGGGATGACATAAACGACTGCAAGAGTTCTCGGTCTCTGACATGAAAAAATTTTCGCCACTGAGGCTGTAAGCTTCTTGCTTGTATGCTATGTTTCCCCAATACAGGTACCAATGGCTGCGCAACAGCTCTGAAAGAGAAAAGGAGAAAACACACAAACACCCCCACAGGTTTAGCATCATTCCTATCTGGAGTTAATTCCTGTCCCTGAGTACCCCCGCATAATTAACACCCTGCGTGGGAGAACAGTTGACAATCCATTCCCATGTAACAAAGCAGAACTCGAGGAGCCCAAGGAGGCCACCATTTTGACAAGAAGAGCTGAGACTGCGGCCGGGAAATAAACACTCGAAGGGAAACAACACAAAACACAAACCCTGCGCCCTCAGCTGCCGTGAGTTTGTCAGAGCAAAGACCACCGGCGAGTCATAGGCTGCTCCTGCCGGGGGACCGTGCTGTAACTGCCGAAAAGGGGCTCCGGGCCCTTCTCGCCCTCAGCTCAAGCCAGTGAGCAAACAACTTCTCCAATCGCGCCTCCCCCGGCCGCCATCGTTGGGAAACGGGAAACGTCGAGCCGGACCTGACAACCGCGAAGTTGCGGCTGCGGCGACTCCGGGTGGCTTCGGGGCGGCGCGTCCAGGCCAGGAGCCATTGGCTCCGTCGGAGCACGAGGAACGCGGCCGGAGCCGCGCCCGGACTCCCCCTCCGCCCGCCCGCCCGCTCGCTCCCTCCCTCCGCGCACGGCCGACCTTCGCCCTCGTCCCCATGGCTACACGACAGCAAGAGCTTGTCGCCTGGCCCCCTACTTCCGGCGGCCGGCGGGGCAGAGGTGCGGCCTCCCTGAGTCACAAACGAGCCCCGCGCCTGACTCAGCCCGGCCCCGGCACGCGCGCCCGCGCGCGCTCCCGCGGAGGCCGCCTCCCCCACCCCCCAAACTGCGCCACACGCGCGGCAGGTCACGCGGCCGCGCCGCCATCTTGCCGCCGCCATGGCCCGCCGCCCGCGACTCACCGTTTTCGTCAAATAAAGACATAAACCCAACGCGGCTCGCCCGGGACTGGGAGGAAGAGGCGCTGGAAACCGGGTCCGGAGCGGCGGGGCGGGTGGCGAGCGGAGGGGCGGCTGGGCAGGTGCCGCCGCCGAGCAGCGGGAGGGGCTGTCCCAGCGACGTCCGCGTCCACACCAGCAGCGCCGAGCCTGGCGACCTGGCGGGGACACGGCCGTGAGCCGCGGGCGGCGCCTGGCCCCGCCAGCGGCCCGCGGGGTGGAGGGGCGGGAGGGCAGGGCAGGGGCACGGGCCACCGCCCCCCGCGGACTCACCTCTGGAACGTTCTCGCTCTGACTGAACAACGCCGCCGCCGCGCTCAAGCTACCCTCGGCCCCGGGTCCCGCCCCCTGCAGCGGGCAGCAGCTGCTTATTGGCCGCAGGGCCTCCCGATGCCGCCTGTCATTGGCTAGTAGGCACGTCAATCGCATTTCTCCCCGCCCTCCACTTCCTGGGGCTCCACTCTCGGTCTCGTCCCGCCTCCCGCTTGTCCCTGCTTCCTTCCCTTCCCTTCCCCCCCTCTGTCCTTCCCAGAGGCCTTCGCGGTCTCGCGATACCCGGGTTCCGCTGTGAGTTTAGGTGTTCAGGCAATATGGCGCTCGCCTATTCCTCCCGTGGGGTGGGGCTGAGTCGTTCCGCCGCGTAGCGTTGGCTTCGGGCCACAGGGGACCCGACTGCTGGTCCTGACCCCGCCAGGCTCCCCCGAAAAGTGCAGCTCCCGGTGCTCTTTCCCCACTACCCTTTCCCCCACCCGGCCCGGGTCTGTCATCCCATACGGTGCCTCTCCGTGAGCTCGGGGAGCAAGGCTGTTGACTAACCGAGACTCCGTGTTCGTGGCTCTGAGGTTTCCCAGGATGGAAACGCTACCTTTTGTGTGTAACTCGGGTCCCCCGAGCGTGCGTCGTGGTGTGACCTCGACCCTAGTAACGTTGGCTGTGCCTCGGGGTTTGCTTACTCCCCTCCCAGGTGTCCAGCCGCCACGTCTAGGGCCACTTGTCCATCCCAACCCAGCCTGTAAAGTCGATTCCTGGCTGCCTCCGGACAGGTGTACCCGCTGAGGCCATAGTGATGTATTTACTAAGAATTTATGTTCGGAAGAAGAACCCGACTTTTTTGTTTCGTAGAAACTCCCATTGTTTAAAAAAAACTTTAAATTTTTAAAAAAGTTTCCATTGAGATTTGAGGTCATGCTAACTAAAACAATATAGAAATTACCTGAGAGTGATCAGAGCTCTATTCCAACTTCTTGAGGCTTCTGAGAGCAGCAGCCTGGCTTAGTCAGCAGCTTGCGTAGTTTCCTGATGGGGAGAAACAACACTGTAGTGGAAGAGGGCCTGCCCTTTGTTCTAAGAAGGTTAAAATTGAAAGGTCAGTTTTGTTTTGCCCAAATCCAAGGTCATTTCTCCATGTCTGATAAGCCCTATAACGCCATTTAGAAATTGACAGCGTTAGTGGGGCAGAATAAAGGCACGATGCAGAATTGAAAGATTTGTGTCATTTTCTATAGCGTCTACTTCACAGAACATGGTTGTACAATTTTAAAATCTAATGCATATTGTTTTGTGCTTACCCGGGTTCCCCTTCGTTAAAATGGTTAGACAGATTTCAGACTGGGCTTCTGTGAACGATGGATCATGACTTAGCAGTATTGGAACAGATTGGGTTTTTGCTTGGCTGCACTCAAATAGCAGTATTTTAGAAACTGTCATAAAATAAGGGTGTGAAACTAGTGTGAGCTAAGAGGCTTGTCTCAGGAAAGTGTTCTTTGGTAATGCTATACAAAGTGGTCTTTTCTGTATATTTGATAGCCTGATCTTAAATTTCATTTTAAAGCTTGTAGTGGCCAGCCCTGCTGACATTTTATACCCTGACACTTTGGAGGCAGAGGCGAGGCATATCTGTGAGAGGCTAGCCTGGTCTACATAGTAAGTTCCAGGACAGCCAAAAATAAAAATACAAAAGGTTGTATTAGTTTTAACTTTACTATTTAGTGCATGCTCCACTGCTAGTTATTATGGGCAACTAGTGCCCTCTTGCTGTATACCCCAACTTGGCTTCGAACTCACAGCTAACCTCATACCTCAACTTCCCTAGCAGGGGAATAACAGGCAGATGCTAATAAACCCAGCTAAGAAGTCCCCTCAGTCACTCCATTTATCAGATGCTTATCATATTGATAGGACTTTGAATACACTGAGGAGTTTTTCCCATTTTGGTGGGGCAGGGAGGGGGAACAAAGCTGTTTTTCCAAGGCTGTTAAATTTCCAGTATTGCAGAACTAACGTTTGTACCCAGTTCTCTTAGATCCCAGAGCCTCCCTGGGTCAGCATATGACATAGCCCTCCCAACTAAACACCGAAGTGTATCCAGGCAGTTCATACGTAACCCCATTTGTAATCAACTAATAACCTTGTAAGGGGATGTTATACCTGTACTTTACAGGTGATGACAGCTCTTTAATAGGTGGTGGACAGCTTTTGAACGCCAGCTTGTTTGACGCCAAGCTTAGTGCCTAATTTCCCCTGCTGTTTCAGTCCCCACCTTGTTTGGATGTTGTGTCCTTCGGTCAGGTACTTACAGTTGTTAAGCAGCGGACACGTGGTGCCTGTGCTGTCCTTGCTCCTGGGCTGGGCATTTTGGCGCTGGAGAGCCGACATGAGGAAGTAAAGGAGTAAACGGACGGGCTGGCTGTTCAGACATTGGTGGCTCTGACCCTGCTTAGTTTGAATTAGTCCCCTGAGTTTTAAAATCAACTCTTTGTCGACTAGAACTCTGTGTTTCTGAGTAGTAGGCCATTGAGGGGACTGAGGTGGAGCCAACTTTGAGGGGCCATCTGGTTGGTCAGCTGCTCCACCCCGCTTTATGACATCTGTCTCTGGGCTTTTAAGGCTGCAAACAGTTACTTCAATCACTGTCTCTTGCTTGAGGAGGAGCTAGAGGACACAGGCATCATCTTTCTCCTGACACACTAGCCTACACCCCAGTGTGCACAGAGAAGACAAGGCATCAAAGATACCAGAGGCGAGTGAGCATCATTTGGTGAGTGCGCAAGCCGTGCCTGCCTGAAGAACTGGTACCCTAAATCACAGCTTCTTCCTCTGTGGGATTGCACAACAGCGTGGGGAGCAGGAAAGTGTTGGCAACAGTAAAAGGCATCGATCACTAAATGACCAAACATTAATTCAGAATCAAATATATAGTGACTTTGAAGTATTTCTACAGTGCTTGCCCATGTTGCATTGTACAGCTTTCCTACAGCCTAGGTCCTGAGCACTTGATGTGTGCACATTGTGTTGCATGTGTGGTCACACCATGCAATGCCTGCAGCCTAGGTCCTGAGCACTTGACGTGTGCACATCGTGTGGCATGTGCAGTCACACCATGCAATGCCAACAAAAGGTGTCTCCTATGCTCAGATTTGAGGATATTTTGAGTTATAAACAGTGGTATTTTTACTGTAAATACAGAGTTATTGCTCTTATTCCAGCACCCTGGGAGGCAGAGGCAGGTGGATTGCTGTGAGTTTGAGGGCAGCCTGGTCTACAAAGTGAGTCTCTAGGACAGCCAAGGCTACACAGAGAAACCCTGTCTCACAAAACAAAAACAAAAACAAACAAACAAAAAGCGTTGATGATGCTCTGTGTCCTGCAACATCAAATATTTAGCTAAAATTTTGTTCTTTCTGATAAAATAAACAAGCACATCCACTTGATTAGTGTACAAATTAAACGTTTTTCTTTACATCTTTGTGTGTGTGTGTGTGTGTGTGTGTGTGTGTGAACACCCCACTGAAGCTTTTCTGATGATGATGTTTCTGACCTAGCACAGTGGTTGTCAACCTTACTACTGCTGTGACCCTTTCATACAGTTCCTCATGTTGTGGTGACTCCCCCCCAAAAAAAACCCATAAAATAACTTAGTTGTGACTTCATAACTGTAATTTTCTACTGTTCTAAATTTTAATATAAATATCTGATATGCAGCCCCAAAGGAGTCAGGACTCACAGGGTGAGAACCCAGCAGGATGCCTCCTGCCTCTGTGACCTACCTCTTCCCTCGTCCCCTATTTGTGTTTCTGTCCACATGTCCCTGCTACTTATTAGTCCTAACAGTTTGAAGCCAGGGACCTTGCTTCTGAGGAGGACAATATAATCTAGGTTGGTGGAGGCCTAGGCCTGCTGTCTCCATGACCCTGGCGGGAAGCAGGAGTGTCTGGGGAAGATGAGCACCCAGGTGACTAGGCTCCTCCTCCTCCCAAGCAGAGCCCTGACTACAGTGGAGTCTTGCCTGCTGTTCCTGGAAAGAGGAAGATGTGCAGAATGGTGTGAGTCACCTGCGTCTTCTCTCCCACACTGACACTGAGGCTTCAAGACTGAGAATGTTCCCTCTGATCTTCCATTGGTTGTCTCAGGAACACGAAGGGCTCCTTCCTGGCTCGCTAGCTGCCCCACATTGGGCCTGGGACTGCCTCAGGTACATGCCCCTTGACTGAATCCCCGTCCCCACACCGCTAGTGGCCACACGGATGCTTGGTGTAAGCATTGCAAGAGCCTGTGGGGTGCTGCACAGTGAGTGCTTGCTCTCCTACAGGGGACCCTGGGGTAGCTACTTTAATCTGGGTCCTGGTAGGCACCTACAAACCTCTGAGGGAACACCACTCTTGTCCCTGTCCTCCCATTCCTAATAAGTTGTGAGTGTGATGATTTGCTCACCCAGATACATGCACTACAAGTCTGTGGGTGAGCCCTGGTCCCTAATGATTTGTGAGAAGTGGGTTCTGTTACTGGTGTACTAGGCCACACCCACTGGGAGTATGTCTGGCTAGATTTTTGCACTTAGGGCTACCTGGGGTCTAGAGGTCATCTCTATTGGATACTAAGTACCAGTATGTGTGGCTGTGTTCTTGGATCTGTCTCCCCCTACCCCGTGTGTGTGTGTGTGTGTGTGTGTGTGTGTGTGTGTGT
>OU015742.1:201444431-201458822 GCA_907169655.1 Acomys percivali | reverse complement strand
CACACACACACACACACACACACACACACACACACACACACACACACCGCAGCAGCAGCAGCAGCAGCAAGTGGAGACTAGGGGACAATTTAAGGGAATCCTTTCTCTTCTTCCACCATGTGGGTCCTGGGGATTAAACCTGGGTTATCAGGTTTGGTGGCAAGTGCCTTTATCTGATGAACCATCTTGCTGACCTAAAAAAGCTCTAATCTTTCCTCTTCCTCCTCCTATTACTACTACTACTACTATTATTACTATTACTATTATTATTATTCTTATTATTATTATTATTATTATTATTATTATTATTATTAAAGACAGAGTCTCACCATGTAGCTCTGGCTGACCTGGAACTCAAAGGAAGCCACCTACCTCTGTCTCCCAAGTGCTGGGATTAATGGCGTACACCACCATGCCCAACTAAAACTCTAATAATTTTTTTTTCAACACAGGCTTTCTCTGTGTAGCCTTGGCTGTCCTAGACTCACTTTGTAGACCAGGCTGGCCTCCAACTCAAAGAGATCCGCCTGCCTCAGCCTCCCAAATGCTGGGATTACAGGCGTGCGCCACCGTGCCTGTAAAACTCTAATCCGGACAATGATGGTGCACTCCTCTGATTCCAGTCCTAGGGAGGAAGAGGAAAGACCGAGACTATAAGGCCAGCCTGGGCTACAAAGCAAGACTGTTTCAAAAAATAGTAAGTTGTTGAAAAGACAGCTACAACCTGCACTCACGTTGTCACACAGTTGGTCCTCATGTCTGCGTCTTCACATGGTATCTCTCTGAGTGCGCCTGTCTGGACATCATCTAAAGAACAGCAGACCCACTGGCCTAAGGGCTTACCCCAGGAAGAAGGATGCCCTATAATGCTTGTTTATATCAGGTTAAAAGCGTGGCTAGCCTCAAATTTACAACACAGCCCTTTGTTTATCCTCTACTTGGGGAGCTAAATTGGTCAGTGCCCCAGGGGCAGCTAACACTTGCCGAGCTTTCAAGACAAATCTTGTGGGCTCAATATTTCGTATATATTACTTCATACACTCCACAGAACAGTTGACCTAGGCATAGAGTCTCCTGTTATAAGTCCTCACAGATAAGGACTAAAGCCCCGAGATGTTAAGACCTTTGACCTAGGTCGCTGTGGCCCCAGTTGGTATGAATGAAGTGGGCAGCTGCATCTGAAGGTGAAGCTTAGCAAGCTGCGTTCTTTCCCCAACACACTTCTCCATTGTGACAGTGTCAGCAGGAAGCCACCCTCTGGCCTGGTGCATAAGATAGGCTCTGAGCCTGGTGTCCAAGTGCCAGTAGCGGTGTGAGGTAAAACAGCCTCTTCTGGGCGCTGAGCCTCCAAGGGTCATCCTGAAGGTAGGATGCACAAGTCACCTCTGCCTGTCTGCCTGGCCAGGAGTGCTGTTAAGTGTCCTCTTAGAGTCCATCTCTGTGCGTCTGTGACATTCTCTAGTAGAAGGAAGAACCTTCCAGAAGCCAGAACGGGCTCTAAATAGCCTTTAGTTTCTGGTACAGATCTGAGTAAATATAGAATGTACCAGATGGAAGTGCAGAATTCTTAAGGAAAGAGTGGATTCATTCTGCGTTTCTTAAATTAGGTGAGCTCCCACGTCCAGCTCTCCCAACGTGACATTCTGTGCTGTTAAACCTGGTGAGTGGAGCCCAGCTATTCTGAGCTTTGTGTGCCAGCAGCTCCAGTGCAAAGCGCTGCTTTGGGTTAGTTCATAAGGCTGCTTGTATATTGGGTGTTTTGTGCAGAAAGAAATCTCTCTCTCTTTTTTTTAAAGATTTATTTATTATGAATATACAGTGCACATTAGATCGCATTATAGATGGTTGTGAGCCACCATGTGGTTGCTAGGAGTTGAACTCAGGACCTCTGGAAGAGCAGGCAGTGCTCTTAACCTCTGAGCCATCTCTCCAGCCCAAGAAATCTCTCTTGCTAGTGATTTGCAAAGTTCATTTTTTTCCCCACACAGGGTTTCTCAGTGGAGCTTTGGCTGTCCTGGACCTGCTTTATAGAGCGGGTTAGTTTTTTTTTTTTCAGTTTTTCAAGACAGGGTTTCTCTGTGTTATCTTGGCAGTTCTAGACTCGCTTTGTAGACTAGGCTGGCCTGGAACTCACAGCGATTCACCTGCCTCTGCCTCCCGAGTGCTGGGATTAAAGGCATGCGCCACCACACCAGGCTGGAGCAGGTTAGTTTTTTGTTTTTGTTTTTGTTTTAACTTTTATGTGTGCACGCGCGCTAGTGAGCAACAGTGCATGTGTGGAAACCAGGGGACTTCTGAAAGTCTGTTCTCTCCTTCCACCATGTGGATCTTGGGGGTGGAACTTAGGTCACCAGACCTGGTGGCAGTGCCTTTACCACATAGTCACCTTGGCGATCCATCACAGCTGTTTTTAGCACACATTTTGCTGTTCTAAAATCCCAGTTCTTTAAAGCCATGACAGGCTGCGTGTCCTCAGCAGATTAACGCCAGAGCTCACCCACCATGCCCGGAAGCAGGGCTGTGAAAGGACAAACACTGTGAGCCGAGTTCAGACGAGAGCCCCAAACAGCAGACTTGTGGAGTGGCCAGGGTGGTGGCCAGGGCCAGTGCATGCATATGGGCTGCCCTTAAACGTCTCAGAGCATTGGTTAACAAGATGGAAAAGGTTCTGGAGAGGAAGTTGGCAATCGCTGCATAACAGCATTAACAAGACAGAGTTGGTAAGAAAACAGGTGAGTGCTATGTACTTAGACATCTTTATGTATCCCCATCAAAACCTTGTCGCTTTTGAAAAACAAACAAAAGCCAATCAACCAACCAACCAAATGAACACCCTGTCACGGCTTCACAAAAGTAGCTAGAGAGAATGTATCCATGTCTCTACAAATGATGGTAGATGAAGCTCATCTTCCTGCAGTGCACATGTGTACAATGTTATTTGTATAAAGTTTGCTTTGCTTTGTATTTCTTTTCAGATTAACCATTCCTTGGCAAACAGCAAAACAACTTTGACTTAGTTCTGTGATTGTGAAGATAGCACATTAGTACTTTGAGCTACTATTATCCAGTAGGTCCCAGATGATAATACTGAAAAAAAATTTTTTTTGTTTTTTTTGAGACAGGGTTTCTTTGTGTAGCCTTGGCTGGCCTAGAACTCAGAGAGATCTGCCGGCTTCTGCCTCCCCAAGTGCTGGGGTTACAGGTGTGCACCACCATGCCCTGCTCTTTTGTTTTGTTTTTGTTTTTTTGAGACAGGGTTTCTCTGTGAGGCCCTGGCTTGTTGTAGTGGAAGTTTTGGTTTCTTTAAAACTTAGTTATATGTGCTCACTTCGGCAGCACATATACTAAAATTGGAACGATACAGAGAAGATTAGCATGGCCCCTGCGCAAGGATGACACGCAAATTCGTGAAGCGTTCCATATTTTTCAAAATATGATTAATTTGATTAAATCCTAATGCTTAAAAAACAAACGAACAAAAAACTTGTTATAGCCAGGCGTGGTGGCGAACATCTTTTTTTTTTTTTTTTTTTTTGAGACAGGGTTTCTCTGTGTAGCCTTGGCTGTCCTGGACCCGCTTTGTAGACCAGGCTGGCCTCGAACTCACAGCGATCGTGGTGGCAAACATCTTTAATCCACGCATGAAGGAAGCAGATCTCTGTGAGTTCAAGGCCAGCCTAGTCTACAAAGTGAGTCCAGGACAGCCAGGGCCACACAGAGAAACCCTGTCTCGGAAAAAACCCTCAATTATGTTATGTAAGTATCTTTTTGTTTAGTCCCAAGTGTGGGATATGGGGCTGCCTTAGTCTGTCCACAGCTGATAAGTGTGGGATATGGGGCTACGTTAGTTTGTCCACAGCTGATAAGTGGGTTCAGAGAGGGGTGTGGTCTTTGCCAACTGAAATAGTTGAGCTCTGAGAAGTTATAAATATCAGAGACCAAAGAGAGAAGAGGACGTTTTGAGGGAGGACACTCAGAGAGAGAGAGAGAGAGAGAGAGAGAGAGAGAGAGAGAGAGAGAGAGAGAGAGAAGATGCCTTGGGGTTGTGCTTGAAGGAACAAGGAGGCAGTGGCTGCTGCTGCTGTGTTTGCTGTTTGCTATTTGCTGGTTTGCTGGACTGCTAGATGTCACGACGACTGAGATTGGTATTGCCCCAAACCCGCGGACCCTAACCAGCTGGAAACAGTCCTCTTTCCCTTCCAACCTTTCTCTCCTTCCTAGTGTTGGGAGTTGGTGGGAGAGAAGTAGAGATGTAAGAAACCAAAATAAAATAGATTTAAAAAAATCTAAAAATAGAAAAAAACAAAAAAACAAAAACAAAAACAGACTGGGCAGTGGTGGCGCACGCCTTTAATCCCAGCACTCAGGAGGCAGAAGCAGGTGGATCGCTGTGAGTTCGAGGCCAGCCTGGTCTACAAAGCGAGTCTAGGTCAGTTAAGGCTACACAGAGAGACCCTGTCTCGAAAAAAGAAAAAATGCACAGCAGGCTAGCCTCGAACTCACAGAGATCTGGCTGCCCCTGTTTCCTGAGTCCTGGGATTAAAGGCCTGCAGCGCCACGCCACGCTCAAAATTGTTTTTAAAGCCATGAAATTTGGTCTGGAGAGATGGCTCAATGGTTAAAAGTGCTTGTTACTATTTAGAGGATCAGGGTCCAATTCCCAGCACTCACTTGGTGGCTCACAACCATCTGTAACCCCAGTATAAGGGGATCGCTAACTGGCATGTATATGATGCACATACGTGCATATAGGCAAAACAAAAAAAAATATGTAAGTAAAATAAATAAATCTAAAATAAAAAAGCCATTAAATTTAGTCAGAAACACAAGCAAATGACAACTGAGATCAGTTATAGTGGTTTAAATGAGAAATGTCCCCAGATATGTACCAATGTTAACACTTGGTGTCACCCCCACCCTGGTGGGTGTTTGGGGGAGGTAATGGAACCTTTTGATGGTCGAATCTTGCTAACT
Source organism: Acomys percivali (assembly GCA_907169655.1). Taxonomy (NCBI): domain Eukaryota; kingdom Metazoa; phylum Chordata; class Mammalia; order Rodentia; family Muridae; genus Acomys; species Acomys percivali. The sequence continues at coordinate 201,453,848 of OU015742.1, read as the reverse complement.
GGAGGTGGGATTTTAGTGTTGTTAGGCTGACCCCACTTCCAGCTGGCACTCTGCTTCCTGTGCATGGTTGCGATGTGATTGCTCAGCTTCCTGTTCCTACTGCCACACCTTCCCTGCTGTTATGAACATCCGGCCTTCTGGAACTGTAAGTAAAAAAATAAACTTTCTTAAGTAGCCTTTGGTCATGGCAGTTTATTACAGCAACGGAAAGTGGCCAATCCATCAGTCCTCAGCAAGGCTGAGGTGAAGGTGAAGGAAGCTGAGCCCTGAGGTCATGCCTCACTGTCTTCTTTTCTTAGCCCAAATTTGGCCACTAGAAGAGGGCCTTGGGTGGTGACCCCAGCCTGTCCATTGCATCATATGTCAGGAACTGCATGAGGGCAAAATGATTTATGATGAGAACAGCCTAAAGAAATGATGGTCTTTGTTATGGAGAACTGCAAAGCAGAGAATCGTCTTGCACCTTGGCCATCGGGATCAGATGTGCATGATTAGCCAGTCATGCCCAGCTGACTGTGAGAAGGCACCCATCGGTCTGTGATCCCTCAGAAATCATCTCTAGACAGGCTTCCTGGCAAGACGGCTCTTTAGGGAGCAGGTGCTATAAGCTCATGTCCTTGTAGGCTTGGGCAGAAAATATCAGAGTGAGACAGACTCGGTGCAGCAGAGGAATGCCCGGGACAGTATCACATTGGAGAGCCAAATTAAAAGCATGGCGCATGCCTGGGCATGGTAGCCAATACAATCTCAGCACTTAGGGGCTGGTACAGCAAACCTGTATGTCCAAGGCTAGATGAGCCACATAGTACTCTTTTTCATTTTTTCCGAGACAGGGTTTCTCTGTGTAGCCTTGGCTGTCCTTCCTAGACTTGCTTTGCAGACCAAGCTGGCCTTGAACTCACAGTGATCTGCCTGCCTCTGCCTCTGCCTCCCAAGTGCTGGGATTAAAAGCATGTGCCACCATGCCCAGCTACATAGTACTTTTAAAAACATCTAAAGCCTGGCAGTGGTAGCTCACGCCTTAAATCCCAGCACTCGGGAGGCAGAGGCAGGTGGATCTCTGTGAGTTTGAGGCCAGCCTGGTCTACAACGTGAGTTCAGGACAGCCAAGGCTACATAGAAAAACCCTGTCTCGAAAAACAAATAAATATACAAAAAAACAAAAACAAAAAACCCAAACAAAAACAAAACACCTAACTAAATAAGACTTCAAATTCAGCCAGGCATGGTGGCACACGCCTGTAATCCCAGCATTCAGGAGGCAGAGGTAGACATATTGCTGTTAATTCAAGGCCAGCCTGGTGTACAAAGCTGGTCCAAGACAGCCAGGGCTACACAGAGAAACCCTGTCTCAAAAAACAAAAACAAACAAACAAAAAGACATCACATTCAATTAGTGAAGCTAAACCCTCAGAGTAAAGATTTACACAGAGCAACAAGATAGGTCCTGTCAAGCTGGGGGGCACCAGTTGGAAATTTCTCCTGTGAAATGGGAAACCTACATCTGGAAGGGACACAGGGATGAGAATAACCATGGCTACACAGAGAAACCCTGTCTTGAGAAATGAACAAAAAGAAAGAAAAAGAAAGTTCAAATAAATGCAATCCTAAGCCGGGCTTGGTGGCACATGCCTTTAATCCTAGCACCGTGGAGCAGAGACTGGTGTATCATTGTGCGTTCAAGGCCAGCCTGGTCTACAAAGTGAGTCCAGGACAGCCAAGGCTACACAGAGAAACCCTGTCTCGAAAAAAAAAAAATAACAAACAAAAAAATGAAATCCTAAAAAGCTAGCAAGCACACAGTAAGTGTATATATCAAAGTTTCTGCCGAACAGAGTTTGGGGTTTAGTTGGGAAGTGGCAGCTATTATTAAAATGGAAAAGTACTACTCAGGAGACAGAGACAGAAGCAGGCCAATCCCTGTGAGTTCGAGGCCAGTCTGATTTACAAAGAGAGTCCAGGACAGCCAAGGCTACAAAGAGAGACCTTGTCTCGAAAAAAACTAAAAAAGGAAAGGTGCCAAGCTCATGATAGACAGTAAGATGAAATGAAATAAATTTATCTATGTTTCAGAAGATTTAAATTGAAACTTGAAAGGCATTTTTTATAGAGGGAGAGACAGTTCTAGCTAGTGGAGAGGTAGAAGAGAGTCCTCTGACCTGAGATCCCCAGCAGCCCTGGCTCACAGCTGCCTCTCAGTCATGGTTCTCCTCCAGGAAGTAGGAGCCAAAGGGATTTGTTGTCAGCATCATATCAAAGCCTATGACCCTGTTGACCTTTTGTGACATTTAATTTGTCTTGGAGGCAGAAGTTTCTTTGGCTCTCAGGTTAACATCTTTATGTGGATTGGAGTGATTTAATAGTATTCTGGCATGTTCGTTACTATGTATGAACCTACCCATACTGTAATTTAATTTAGGGATCAGTTTTGGGTTTGTTTTTGTTTTTTCGAGACAGTGTTTCTTTGTGTAACAGCTCTAGCAGTCCTGGAACTTGCTCTGTAGTCCAGGCTGGCCTTGAACTCATAGCGATCAGTCTGCCTCTGCCTCCCAAGTGCTGGGATTAAAGGTGTGCGCCACCACAGCCCGACTTCAGGTTTGGTTTTGTATGTTCTATGCAGAAGAATATTTTTTTTTCAAGACAGGGTTTCTCTGTGTAGCCTTGGTTGTCCTAGACTCGCTATGTAGACCAGACTGGCCTCTAATTCCCAGCAATCCACCTGTCTCTGCCTCCTGAGTGCTGGGATTAAAGGCGTGTGCCACCATGCCTGGCTCAGGAGAGCATTTTGTAAACAAATGAAATAGACTAGATACCAACAATGTGTGCTTTTTTTTGGGGGGGGGATGGTTTTTTGAGACAGGGTTTCTCTGTGTAGCCTTGGCTGTCCTGGAACTAGCTCTGTAGTCCAGGCTGGCCTTGAACTCACAGCAATCCGCCTGCCTCTACCTCCCGAGTGCTGGGATTAAAGATGTGCACCACCACCGCCCGGCTCAGTGTGTTTTCTTCATGTGGTAACAGTATTTTCCTGTGAAACCTTTGATTTAGACTGCCCATGAGACTTGGTGGCAAAGAAACCTCCTTCACTGTGGTTAGAAAGTGACAAAACATGTATAGACAGCATGGCAGCCCAAGGGGTGGTGAAGGGGACCCCGGAGGAGTTCTCTGGGGACTCAGGAAGACAGAAGCGGGGAGGAGCCCAAGAAAGGCCCAAGAGTGTGGGTTGGGGCTGCAGGACGGTAGGAATATGAAAGGCGAAGGAGGAGGGGGCAGCTGGCAAGGGTGGGGCGGAGTGGCCGCTTCTTAGATTTCGTTTTATCGTTCGATGGTCAATTGGATTGGATTGCTGCTTTACTGGGTTGCTGAAGCACCTTCTGGGTGTGTCGAGCGTTTCCAGGGCTTAACCTGATGGCTTAAAATGTCTGTGTGGCTGATGGGGTGGGAAGGTTGGGGGGTGGGGCTGGTTCTGGAGGGAGTTAGGTGGAGGAAGAGACTGTATGGATTTTTTTTCTTTCTTTCTTTCTTTTTTAGACAAAGTCTCTTTATATAGGGTCTAGAGTCTGGGAGTTGGAGGGCAGCAGGATGCAGTTCCGAGACCTGCACTGTGGTGTTTTCCGGAGTGTGTTTGCCTACTGTGGACCCAGGAAGCACTCCTCACAATTCTAGGGTTTTAGTTGTTGTTTTGGTTTTTCAAGGCAGGGTTTTCCTGTGTAGCCTTGGCTGTTCTGGACACTCTTTGTAGACCAGGCTGTCCTTGAACTCACAGAGATCAGCCTGCCTCTGTCTCCCAAGTGCTGGGATTAAAGGTGTGCACCACCGCCGCCCATTTAAGTCACAAGCATGTATCACCGCATTCTGTCTGGATGCAGACCAAACAGAGGGCTCTTTAAAGTCTTCTGGCACAGAAAAGCACAGGACAGCATGCCTGCCCATAGGGATCTCAAAACCCACCAAGAAGAACATGTAACAGGTACCTACAAGAACCTCCCCCAGCCTCCTGAACCTCAACATGTGGGAAAAGTAGATCGCAAAGAACAGATCTGAATATGAGCTCAGAGCATGTGCCACTATATAAGCTATTCCTGACATCCGGTGGATGTACAGCCCCATCTGCAGAGTGTGGTGGAGCCCGCCTTTAATCCCAGCCCTGGGGGACAGAGCGGGCAAAAGACACCAACATCCACCCCAGCCCTCTGAGACCTGGGACAGAGACTGTGCCCCACACTGCTGACCAGAACTGGAGATGCAGTCATCCAAGGATGCTTGCTACAGTCTGGGAGAGAAGGGCGCGCTGGGAGCGGGCAGGCAGGCATGGACAAAGTGCTTTGCTTTTTTTTTTGTTTTTTTGAGACAGGGTTTCTATGTGTAGCCTTGGCTATCCTAGACTCACTTTGTAGACCAGGCTGGCCTTGAACTCACAGCGATCCGCCTGCCTCTTCCTCCTCAGTGCTGTGATTAAAGGCGTGAGCCACCACCGCTCAGAGAAAAAATGTTTATTCACACATGCACAGCACTAAAAAGGCACTCTTGTCCTGCCAATGCCTTCTCTGGCATGTGTGGCTTTGATAGGCATGTTTCCGGGCTGGTAACACTATCAGACATGTTTGTCGTTAGAAGATAACTGGCCCCCACTGGAGGCTCCCCCAAGCTACACAGAACTCATATCCCAGAGAGGACCCAAGAGCAAAATCACTATCTCCTTCAATGGCCCAACTTGGCCCATCACTGGAAGCTCCTCATACAGACATGCCAGCCTCTTTCTAAGCAATGCAATTAAAGGAAGTAGTTATCACATTCATATTTATTTATTTAGGGTTGTTTGTTTGTTTGTTTTTAGGTTTTTTGAGACAGGGTTTCTCTGTGTAACCTTGGCTGTCCTGGACTCACTTTGTAGACCAGGCTGGCCTCGAACTCACAGCAATCTGCCTGCCTCTGCCTCCCGAGTGTTGGGATTAAAGGTGTGCACCACCATGCACAAAATGGAGAGTCTTCTGCTGTGTGTTGTGTGTCCTATTGACAAGGTGAGTTGATGAGATCACTCCTCCTCTCTCAGAGTAAAATGAGACCTTGGATGGCAATGCCACTTACAGCATTGTGGAACCTGCCCTAACCCAAGAGCTGGCACATCACTGCTACAGTCCAGACCTTGGTGGAGGTATGTGGGCTCACACACCCCTTTCCACGCAATACAAGCACTGGCTCCGGGAACAGAAACCAACATTCTCAGCTGCCTGCTGCTGCATCAAGTTGAGCTCATATGGTCCAGTGTAGGGCACACAGGCCTCTACAAATGACCACAGAGACCCTCTTGTCTCTGCCCCCTCAGTGTTGGGATTGCAGATCTGTGCCATTAGGTCTGACTCTTTTCTGTACTTCTTTGTAGCCTTCTGGTGTTTACTGTCTGTGGGATAACCCATGCAGAGCAAGAGAGACCAGCTGTCCACAGCCTTTTTTAAGAAAAATACTTTATTGGCCGGGCGGTGGTGGCACACGCCTTTAATCCCAGCACTCAGGAGACAGAGGCAGGTGGATTGCTATGAGTTCAAGGCCAGCCTAGTCTACAAAGTGAGTCCAGGATAGCCAAGGCTACACAGGGAAACCCTGTCTTGAAAAACCAAAAACAAACAAAAAATATTTAATTTTAATTTATGTGCGTTGGTGTGAGAGTGTCAGATCTTGGAGTTACAGAGAGTTGTGAGCAGCCATGTGGGTGCTGGGAATTGGACTTGGATCCTTTGGAAGAGCAAACTGTATTCTTTACCACTGAGCCATCTCTCCAGCCCCATCCACAGCCTTTCTTTTGCTCAATGCCTCAGCTTTCCAATTGCAGCTAGACTGTTTCTCCCTTTGGCCTTGTCTAGGGTTTTTCTGTTTCTTCAGTGATGGCTGCTCTGTTTGCCACCTAGCATTGATGAAACTCACCTATAAGTCTGAGAGAAACAGATTCCAGAGAGGATTGGCATGAAGGACAGTGACTAAGGACAGTCTCATAATGCATATGGGTGGCACTTTTTAACCAGTGGCTCAGATAAATAGTTCTAGGAAAAAGCAGTCTGTGGGTGCCAGCCTTCACTGCTTCCTAATTGGGTGGATCAGTCCACCACGGCTGCTGCGACCCACTGATATCAGACTCCACCTTCCTCAGCATCCCAATGTGGACTCAGCACCAGCGGCTTTCCTGGGTGCATCTAGACTTCCATCACCTCAATGGGAGTGCTGCACTTCCAGCTCCCAGGCTGAGAGCTTTGGGTTCTCTGAGTCTCCGAGCACTGACAGCCACTACTGTAGTCTTCAGGCTGGTAATGTAAGGACCTAGTATAGTCATTTATTTGTTTATTTATTTTGAGACTAGGTCTTATGTAGCCCAGGCTGGCCTCAGTTTAACACTCATTTGTGTGGCTCTAAAAGTTTTTGCAGCCGGATGTGGTGGTGCACGGCTTTAATCTCAGCACCCAGGAACGCAGAGGCAGGCAGATCTGAGTCCAAGGCCAGCCTGGTTAACAGAGTGAGTCTCGGACAGCCAGGGCTACACAGAGAAACCCTGTCTGGAAAAAAAAATTTTTCCCCAACTGGGTATGGTGTCACATGCCTTTTATCCCAGCACTTGAGAGGCAGAAGCATGTGGATCTCTGAATTTCAGGTCATCCTGGTCTACTTTGTGAGAGCCTGTCTCAAACAAAAACATTACAGCATAAAATCTTTACATAAAGGGCTGGGGGAGGGGTTGGAGCGAACCCCTCAGTTCAGTTAAGCTCTTGCTCCTCTTCTGAGGATCTGAATTCAGTTCCCAGAGCCCACATTAGGCAGCTCACAGCTGCCTGTTAACTCTAGCTTCAAAGGATCCAATGCCCTCTTCTGAGCTCGGTGGGAACCTACACACATGTGACATACACTCTCACACAGGTAAACAAAAATCAGTCTTTAAAAAAAAAAAAAAAGGATTGAGAGAAAAATTCTATTCAAAACAATGTCCCTGATGTAGCTAAACTGGCCTGGGACCTCAGGTCACCTCATTTCCACCTCCCGAGTGCTGGGGTGGCAGGTGCACACCACTGTGCCTGGCTGGGACTTCTGGGTCCTCTCTGCCCCTTTCTCGGTACTTACTCTGTTTGAGATGGGGTCACATCCGTTTTCTATTTGTGTCTGTCTTCTCTTCCTTCTAAGAAGCTTCTCCCATGAGCTCGTCCCATCTGCTGATTTGTGCCTGGCTGTGTCCAATCTGCCCCTTGTTATTTATTTATTTATTGTACTCTGAATTTCCCTATGGCTGAGTCGGCTTGCTCCTTTTTCACAGCACTTCTTTCCTGTTGTTGTTTGTGTGTTGCTAGTATGTCCCCTCACTCTGCCTTCTCTGTTTATAGCCTGGTCCTGATATCCCAGTGTATCCGGGTAGCTGGTGGAACACAGTCTGTCTCCTTTAGAGGAGGCCTGCCCGGCGTGGGCTGGGTACTTGGCTTTGCACACACTCTTCAGAGACACCAGCTACTCCATGAGGCATGTACAGTGGGGTGCACCGGTGAGCCCAGATAATCCCTCGGGTCAAAGCCTGTTTTCCCTAGGGAGGGAGACTAGGTCAGGCTCCAAGGCAAGGACAAAAGGTTGGCAGTGTCCTCAGGGGTGAAGCACCTAATCAAGGCTGTTATCAAACTCTGGAGCCGGGGTTGGCCACCCTGACTCTGCATGGCTGCCAGCCACATGAGGTCACTGGCTGTGGGTGGTGTGAATTCCTGGACCTTTTATGTTCCCTGGAGCTTGGGAGGATGGAGGTGAGTCTCATGGCAATATACATTCTTAGGTGTGACTGTCCCAGGCTTGTCCTGTATCCCCATTTCCATGGTGGCAGATGCTGGGCCAAGGGGAACAGTGGCCCTGGATGATATGTCTGTCACTGCTTCCTTTCTACTTCCTGCTGTGCCCGTCTTTTGCTTGAGGGTTGTGCCCTCATTTGATGAGTGTTAGCACTGAAACAAAATTCTACTTCCACCTTGTAGGTCTCTGAGGATAGAAGAAAATCAGGTCACAGGGTCTGGATAAAATGCAGGAGAATTAAGGTTTAAAGCATACACATCCTTTTGCAGATGGCCTGGAGCTTGAAGGAGAGGCCGTGAGCTGACTGGGTCCTGCCAGATTGGGGCTGTGGCCTTTGGAGAATTCTGGCACCAACACCCTCACCCAACCCCCACGCCGGGGAAAAGCTGCCTGACCTTGCCATCAAGCTTTTATGCTTCAGAGAGTAACATTTAAATTCATCTCAGCACTTCCTCAACTGCCCAGGAGACATCCTCGGTCAAGTCAGGAATCTGGGTCAGCTGTTCATAAACATGCTATTTGCTCACAGAAGTTCACAGGCCAGGCAGCAGGCGGTGGTGTTTGCAGAGGGTTGTCAGGGTTGGGTGAAGAAGGATTTGGCCACAAGTTAAGGGTTTTTTTCGGGGGGGGGGGGGGCAGGCGGGGCGGTGTTCAGGACAGGGTTTCTCTGTGTATCCTTGGCTGTCCTGGAAGCCCCTCTGTAGACCAGGCTGATCTGAAATTCACAGAGATCTGCCTGCCTCTGCCTCCCGAGTGCTGGGATTAAAGGTGTGTGCCACCACAGCTGGCACAAGCTTAGGCTTTGTATATTTGCTTTTTAATTTTACTTTTCAGTGAGTTATATTGTTTATTTTTGTTTTTGAGATAGAGTCTCATGTAGCCCAGGCTAGCCTCAAACTCACTATGTAGCTGAGGATGACTTTGAACTTCTGATCTTCCTACCACACAAGTGTTGAGACACACATGGTGCAACTATGCCCAGTTTATACCAACTACTGGAGACCAATCCCAGGGACTTGTACGTGCTTGGCAAGCACTATCAACTGAACTATAGCTCCAACCTGTTTTTTTCTTGACAGGGGTACTAAGACAGGATCTTTTTGTGTAGCCCAGGTTGTCCCTGAACTCATGGTGATTCTGCTGCCTCTGCTCCTGAGTGCTCAGATCACAGGCACACAGCACTATACCCAGCTTCATCCAGCCTCACCCCAATGCCAAAGGTAGTACTCAGAGCTTTGATGATGGGCAAGCACCCTACCACTGAGCTCCAAACCCAGCCGTGGTCTTTCTAACAGGGCTGCTATGATATGTTGCCCAAGCTGGTTTTGAACTCTTGAACCTCTTTCCTCTACCTCCTAAGTGTTGTGTTTTTAGCTGTGCATCCACCTGAGGCTTGATATTTGAACTCTCAGAACAGCATGTTCTTTTTTTCTTTTTTCTTAACAATTAAACTTTATTATACAACCCAACTAGCTTACACAAAAGGGAAAAAAGGTTAAAGGGAAACAAGAGTGAAACTTCTGGTATCCGTTCCACGGGACGGGTCCCTAGGTGTCTCTGGCCTGCGTGCTGGTCCAGCCTGTTCGCTGATCCTCTTCCCGATCCCCGTGC